>PUQB01000525.1:23509-141070 GCA_003024785.1 Selaginella tamariscina | reverse complement strand
AGGTCCAAACACTTCAACAGCCGCAACACCAACTCCTACTGCTGCTCTTTCACCTCCAGCTCAAGGTCAATATGACAAATGAGCACCGTTTACAACATTTCAAAATTTTCTTTTCCCAGGAGGCGGGCCCTCTGCACCAATAGGAGGCGCTATAGTTCTGGTGGTACTGTGCATTATTGTGTTAATTTGTTTCCTCACAAAGAGGAAACAGATTTCTAAGTACCAAGGCCATGTTGAACTTGAAGCCAGTATCGAAGGACCTGTTGTTTTCTCATATCATGAATGAGTGTAGCGACAAATGATTTCAATGAGCAGAGAAAGCTTGGTCGAGGTGGATTTGGAACGGTTTTATAAGGTGTGTGCGCGTGTGTGCGTGTGTGTATCCGATAAAAGACTATGGCAGGCTGTTTTCCAAATGGAGACCAACTAGCCGTGAAGAAACTATCAATGCAATCTAATCAAGGAAAGAACGAGTTTATAAACGAAATAAACATTATCACAAGTATCCAACATAGACACCTAGCAAGGCTGAAGGGATACTGCGTAGAGGGGAGCAAAGACTGCTGGTTTACGAGTTCTTTGAAAACGGTAGCCTTGACCAAGCATTATATGGTACATTTCTCTATAGAGGGTGCGGTTGTACAGTACATATGAACTCGGTTATATATGCAGGTTCACAACGAGATTCGGTTTTGGACTGGAATTCTGGGTATCAAATTGCACTTGGTGTTGCTCGAGGGCTTGCCTATCTACATGAAGAATCACATATACAGATTATTCACCGAGATATTAAAGCTAGCAACATTCTGTTGGGCAATACTTACAGCCGAAGATCTCGGATTTCGGAATATCAAAGCTCTTTGATGACGCTGTAGGTCTCGCTACAAGCACAAGGGTGGCTGGTACTGTGTAAGTAATAACTTGGAAAATACTGCATGTGTTAAGCTTTGGCTGAATGACAGTGGGTATCTCGCACCAGAGTATGCAACACAAGGACGTCTGACATCTAAAGCTGATGTATTCAGCTTTGGAGTTCTTGTTCTAGAGATTGTAAGCGGCAGAAGATGCATGGATCCAACCTTACCACCTCAGCAAGAAATTCTTCTACTCTGGGTATTGTTTATATATATATATATAAGACGTTGATATATAACACTTGCGGCACAGACCTGGAACCTCTACAACTCTGGGAGACTGAGAGAGCTTGTGGATAAACGATTAGGCAATAACTACAATGAAGAAGAGGTGGATAGGTTGATCAGAGTAGCAATGTTATGTACACAAGAGCTTGAGGAAAACCGGCCAACAATGAGCGGTGTTGTGGCAATGCTACTGAGATACCTCGAACTCGGACCTCTCCCACAAACGGCCCAAGCTATTATGGGCAAATCGTGGCTACACTTCGAAATACATCTTCAAGCCCCGGAACATCCCTTACTCGAACTTCACTGAGAGCCCTGTGACAGTCCTAGAGGCTCGCTAAAAGATATGTTAATCATGTTTAAGTGCCTTATCTTTAACCTATGTAAGTGCCTTATACTTGATGATATTCGAGAGGAGCACATATGTATGGGTTCAAGCTCTCGCATACATTCGGCTACATGCTCTACATCTTTGTTGGTAGAGCATGCACTGAGCAAGGATGTCCATGCACTTAGAAGGGCATTCCATTAAGTAGGTCCTCAGACTGCTCTAGCAAGCCAGGCTTGGCAAGGAAATAAACCATGCAACAGTAATGATCTGCAGTTGCCTCCACGAAAATGATCACTAATCATGCTCCTGAACCATCTTCCACCTTCTTCCACACGTCCAGAGTCACTCCATGCCGTTAGAATCCCAGAAAAAACACCTCGTCCACTATCTGTCCTTCCAGAGCCATGTATTGAAACATAACTCTTGCATTCTCGTCTTGCCCCTTCTGGGCATGTACTGCTACAACTGCGGCATATGATTGCAACATAGCATTCCACGACGGCCTTGTCCTCTGCGCCATCTCTGTGAAAGGAAATTCCACGCAGTGGTACTCCCCTGCATAGACATGTGTAGATATGATCGCATTCCATCTCGAACAGGCATTCTGTCAAAGAAACGCTTGGCTTTCTCGATATGCCCGTTTTGGGCATATGCAGTAAAGAGCATTGTCCATGAGAACTCGTTTCTGCATCGGATGTTTTCGAATGCGAGCTGCGCTTCCCAATGTATCGGTCTTGGGACTGCCATTTGAGAAGGCTTGAGTGCAAGCTCCTGCCGTCTGAGAGCTGCTCCTTAGCGCCATATGACTTGATAAGTTCTGCTATTGCCTGAATGCTGCCTGGAACTGTACTTGGAACAGAACTAATATGGTTGCATCTTTTGAAAATCCAATGTGATTTCTACGAATCTAACTAGGGTGTATATATTTTATATGTATATACACTTACAACAGCCATCGTCATAGCATGCTGGCCAGCAAGGAATATGGAGCAGAATCCTGGGATCTGACATGGCAGCGAAGTCAGCAACACGAGCTCCACGGTGGACATCACTTTGTAGCCTACAAGCGCCAAGCAAGCTAGTCCATGCCACGTTGTCTGGCGAGTGAGGCATACTCCTAATCAACTCTTCTGCATCGTGTAATTCTCCAGCCCTTGCTATTATATCCACCATGAAACAGTACAACTCGAAGCTTGGACACAAACTATGCTCCGAAATCATATGGGCAAAATAATAGTGTGCCTTCTGAAGCATCCCTTTGTAGCTACAAGCTGTGAGTATTGCAAATGCTGTAAGTTCATCAGGTTTCACACCTTCGTGTTCCATGAGCTTGAGAAACTCAAAAGAGTCCTCGCTATGCCCGTTCTGGGCATATGCTTGAATCATCGAGTTCCAGGAAACCAAGTTCCGATTAACCATCGAATCAAACATCTGTCTTGCCTCACAGACACGACCAACCTGTGCGTATGCCGCGATCATAGCATTCCACGTTACTACATTGCAAGTTGGTATGGTCTGGAACATCTCCTGGGTCTTGTCCAGTTTTCCATTCTGGGCATATGCTGTTAACAAGATGTTCCACGAGGTCGCATCCTGCTGAGGCATTCGATCAAAGATCTCAAAAGCCTCATCTAAATCCCCGTTTTGTGCGTAAGCAAGCATGAGTGCGTCACATGATATTGTGTCCCTGCGAGGCATGTTCTCAAACAGACTCCTCGATTTCTGCAGATGCCCGTGTTGGGCATAAGCCGAGACCATTGAGTTCCATGAAACGATGTCCCACACTGGCATTTTGTTGAACATTTGCTTTGATTGGAGCAGATCCCCGTTCTGGGTATATGCTCCAATCATGGTGTTCCATGAGACTATATCCCGATAATTTGTATTATCAAACATGCTTCTAGCTTCTGTCGGATGCCCCTTCTGAGCATATGCAGTCATCATCGCAGTCCAAGAGATTACATCTTGTTCTGGCATTCTATCAAACATGTTCTTAGCGTGATTCACTTCCCCGCTCTGTGTATACGCTACCACAATTGCGTTCCATGAGACCACATTCCTTTCATGCATTGCATCGAACAAGCATCTTGCCTCGTCTAGATACCCATACGTGGTGTACGCAGTGATCATGCCAGTCCATGAAATCACATTCTGCTGCGGCATTTTCTCAAGCGCTGTTCTGGCCTTCTCTATATGTCCATTGAGTGCATATCCCTGGAAAATCACGTTCCATGAGACAATGTCTCTCTCCGGCATCCTTACAAAGAGCTCGTGAGCCTCCACAAAGTGCCCGTTTTCGGCATATCCAGTGATCAGCGCATTCCATGTCACAACATTCCATTGGGGAGATTTCTCAAAGAGCCTCCTTGCGCTATCGAGATGCCCGTACTGAACAAAGCCCACTAGCATCGTATTCCACAGCACAACGTCTCCTGCAGAGGCCCGTTCGAACATCTCCTTCGCTCTCAGCAAATGCCCGTTGTCTAGAAACGCACTGATCATGATGGTTTTCGAGTACACATTTGGGTCCTCGATCCCATCGAAAATCTTCTTTGCATCTACCACATTCCCGCATTTCCCGTACATTTCCATGAGCTTGTTCAGGAGAAACCTGTTCCTGCTGTGGGTTGTCTGCAGCAGAGTCTGATGGATAGATTTGCCTCTGGCAAACAATTTCTCCTCTGCACATCTCTTTATCCAGGCAGCAATCGAATTGACTTCTGCACGTATCCATTCTTCCGGAGGCGCACTGTGTGTCACTGAGCTAGTGGTTATGAACCTCTTCACAAAGCGCATTCCAGAAGAAGATACCCAGAATGGGCATCTACAGTCCCGTATGCATTTCTGCACTGCAAATGCCCGTTTTTGAGTGTTGTATCAAACCAACAATTCCCCATCTCATCCCTCATTGACCTGTGATACTGAGATCATATTGACACATGCAGGGTGCATAGACAAGCAAGTGACAGTTTAGAAATATATTAAGTATTAAGGCGAGTACGATAAAACCGTGTGGCGTGGTATGCTTGGGATTAAGATGGGGCAGACTTCGAAGAAGGCAACAGTGTCTAGTCAGAGCAATTGCGTTGGATTCAGAGAAAGATGAACTTGCGGATAATTTTCATTGACGGTCTGTGCAACAATGTTTGCGGTCAGCTTGCTGCTGCAGAAGCTGAAGCCCAGGCGCTAAGACAAGAGCTTGCAGCGAGAAAAGAAGTCGACCTGCCGAAACAAAACCACGAGTTCCAGGGAAACGCATTGATGGAACAGGATATAGAAAGACAATAGGTTTGCTCTGATACTGAAATGCATTCAACCATCTTTGTGTGTAATGCATTGAGTACAGGCAGTTGTGCAAGAGGTGAAAATGTATGTTTGCAGGGGCCGATCGATGGGGATTGACAGAGGCAAACCTGCAAGAACAGGATGAGAGAGCAAAAGCCGAGGAAGAAGAAAATGCTGTAGTTGCTAGACGCCTTGTGATAGGTATTGGGTTATCAGCTGCTGCATATGCCCACAACGGGCATATGCACGAAGCTTGGCATTTCTTTACAGTATGCGATCTTGACGATGTGTGCCCTACGGGCATCCAGAGAAAGGAAGAATCGTGCTTGAGAAAATGCCCAAGTGCAACAAGATATCCTGGAACGTGATGATTCAGGGTATGGTGAGAGGGGTCACATTGAGGAGTCACTTCGTTTGTTCCTGAGAAAGATGTTGTAACCTGGACTTCTCTGATCGCGTTATGTGCCCAACACCGGGCATCTTGTTCTTTGAAATGCCGGATCGAAATGAGGTCTCGTGGAACGTTATGATGCAAGCGTGTGCAATGAATGCTACCGGATGAAGCCAAAGAAGTCTTTGAGAAGATACCTTATCGGGGTGGAACACGTTTCTTACAACCTATGCCCAATATGGGCATTTGACCACGGAGGAGATATTCGGTTCAATGCCTAACAGAGACAGGGCATCATGGAACACCATGATAAATGCATCCGCCCAAGCTGGGGATATTGAGAAAGTGAAGGAAATTTTTGAGCAGATTCCAGAGAAGAACAAATCATCTTGGACCGCAGTTGTAGCAGCACAGGCCCAGAAGGGGCAAGACGAGAATGCAAGAGTTATGTTTCAATACATGGCTCTGAAAGGAGGACGAGGTGTCGTTTCTGGGGCATGGAGTGACTTGAACGTGTGGAAGAAGGTGGAAGATGGTTCAGGAGCATGATTAGTGATCATTTCGTGGAGGCAACTGCAGATCATAGGGCTGGTGGCTTGCTAGAGCAGTCTGAGGATCTACTTAATGGAATGCCCTTCTATCCAAGCAGAAGTGCATGGACATCCTTGCTCAGTGCATGCTCTACCAACAAAGATGTAGAGCGTGGTGAATGTACGCGAGAGCTTGAACCCAGCCTTGGTACTAGGTATGTGCTCCTCTCGAATATCATGAAGTATAAGGCACTTACACATAGGTTAAAGATAAGGCACTTAAACATGATTAACATATCTTTTAGCGAGCCTCTAGGACTGTCACAGGGCTCTCAGTGAAGTTCGAGTAAGGGATGGGTCTTGAAGATGTATTTCGAAGTGTAGTTACGATTTGCCCATAATAGCTTGGGCCCTTTTGTGGGAGAGGTCCGAGTTCGAGGTATCTCAGTAGCATTGCCACAACACCGCTCATTGTTGGCCGGTTTTCCTCAAGCTCTTGTGTACATAACATTGCTACTCTGATCAACCTATCCACCTCTTCTTCATTGTAGTTATTGCCTAATCGTTTATCCACAAGCTCTCTCAGTCTCCCAGAGTTGTAGAGGTTCCAGGTCTGTGCCGCAAGTGTTATATATCAACGTCTTAATTATATATATCAACGTCTTATATATATATATATATAAATACCCAGAGTAGAAGAATCTCTTGCTGAGGTGGTAAGGTTGGATTCCATGCATCTTCTGCCGCTTACAATCTCTAGAACAAGAACTCCAAAGCTGAATACATCAGCTTTAGATGTTAGACGTCCTTGTGTTGCATACTCTGGTGCGAGATACCCACTGTCATTCAGCCAAAGCTTAACACATGCAATATTTTTCCAAGTTATTACTTACACAGTACCAGCCACCCTTGTGCTTGTAGCGAGACCTACAGCGTCATCAAAGAGCTTTGATAGTCCGAAATCCGAGATCTTCGGCTGTAAGTTATTGCCCAACAGAATGTTGCTAGCTTTAATATCTCGGTGAATAATCTGTATATGTGATTCTTCATGTAGATAGGCAAGCCCTCGAGCAACACCAAGTGCAATTTGATACCCAGAACTCCAGTCCAAAACCAAATCTCGTTGTGAACCTGCATATATAACCGAGTTCATATGTACTGTACAACCGCACCTCTATAGAGAAATGTACCATATATGCTTGGTCAAGGCTACCGTTTTCAAAGAACTCGTAAACCAGCAGTCTTTGCTTCCTCTACGCAGTATCCCTTCAGCCTTGCTAGGTGTCTATGTTGGATACTTGTGATAATGTTTATTTCGTTTATAAACTCGTTCTTTCCTTGATTAGATTGCATTGATAGTTTCTTCACGGCTAGTTGGTCTCCATTTGGAAAAACAGCCTGCCATAGTCTTTTTATCGGATACACACACGCACACGCGCACACACCTTATAAACCGTTCCAAATCCACCTCGACCAAGCTTTCTCTGCTCATTGAAATCATTTGTCGCTACACTCAATTCATGATATGAGAAAACAACAGGTCCTTCGATACTGGCTTCAAGTTCAACATGGCCTTGGTACTTAGAAATCTGTTTCCTCTTTGTGAGGAAACAAATTAACACAATAATGCACAGTACCACCAGAACTATAGCGCCTCCTATTGGTGCAGAGGGCCCGCCTCCTGGGAAAAGAAAATTTTGAAATGTTGTAAAACGGTGCTCATTTGTCATATTGACCTTGAGCTGGAGGTGAAAGAGCAGCAGTAGGAGTTGGTGTTGCGGCTATTGAAGTGTTTGGACCTGTCACGCCCAGAGTACCTGGATAGTCATGAGTTTATGTACTTGTGCATCACACACAAACACGCACAGCACACACACGACCCTGGTAAATTACCTGACGAGACGAAGTCTTGGGTGAAGTTGTAATTTTCAAATCTTCAAGTAGCAACGGGAGTTGGTATCATTTATCCAAGTACGAGCACCAACAGTTAGTGGAAAAGCGTTATCAATAAATGTATAAGCATTTTTGACACACTCTCCACATGTGTTTTGGTTAGAATTTTTGTAACAGCCAGCGTGAGCATAAGCTGTATTTGAAGGGTCACCGTACCCAAGGCAAGTTGCATAACCATTGGCAGGTGTATTGTTATAGAGAAATCGCAGACGGTATTGAGATTCTGCTGAAATTGACTACCTTCAGTTGTATTTCCTCCGTTGGGAATGACAAGTCCTGGTTTTGTATCTGGGAGCATGTCCGGTTGCAATTCTTCTTGTGCCGCTGCATTGAGAAGAGAAGAATGTAATAAAGATGTATAAAATGCAAAGTGCTATTCTACCCATTGCAATTCCCTAAACGTCTTGGTGTAAGAACTTCCGTATAGCTTGGTCCCGTCCTGTCATAGTAACTTGTAACCTACGGACTTTCTCGCATCAACCTTTACTTTAAATAAATAATATATAAAAGTCTATAATAACTTGAATCATATCATGTTAGCATTTGTTTATTTGATTTATTTCATTTCAATAATTTATTATTAATATAATTAATTAATTATATTATTTCATTCTGTTTTATTCTAATTTCCAACACAATTTAATAAATAATAACAACAATATTTTACATTTTAAAATAATGGCTATTGCTAGAATTAAAATATGAAATAAATTTTATTTCACTTTGTTTATCTATAATTATGCTAAGGCAGACAACTTATTCAGCTAAGCTTTCATATTGTGGAATATTTTGTGCAAAGATTCCAATAATACATCAGTACTCAGACACATAAATTGAGACATATCCAAGGCAATCATTAGAAGGTGTGTTATTATAGAAATTAATTAACATGATAGTGGTGACATTTTGTTGGAGCAGGAAAAATGTGCCTCAAACATATTAGACTTCAACGCTGGTTTTGTCTCTTGTTGAAAACCTTTGTCTCTTGCTGAAAATGTGTGTCACAAATTTTAATTAGCATCAAAGCATATTCTGGAATGCATTATTTAACAAATAGGTCACCAATTAATACATCATCTCTAGTATTTAAATTATCCTAGTCCATACTAAACCTCGCTTCGGACCTTAAATTATAGAGACTAAAGTCTAATGTGCCATGTGGCAATGTTGCTTTCCCAATTCTAGGCCAACATTCACAAATCCAGGCTAGGGTTAGAGCTAGATTTTTTATTTTTACATAATCGGTGGTGGGTGAGTTTTAACACCCTTCTTAATTAGATAATTTTTCTTTATTTCTAATTTGCTATCAAATCCGGAGTCTCTAGCAACATGGATTTTGATCTTCAGGACTTTGGCTCGTGGAGAAGTCTTAGATGCAATACATGGGGGTTAATGGCATCATGGATGGAGCTGGAAATAGATTCTAGTCTAGATGCACATCGAATGCATTAAGAATGAAAATAATGGGATCAACAAGCAGTGGACTATATATGTTGCTTCATTAATTGAGCAATATTAGCAAAGATGAACATGTCAAATGGAGTGACAGTTTAAGTGATACCAATGTTTCTATCACGTACCGTGACTAGTGTCAAGGATTCAATTTCTTCAGTGTCGGAGTTGCATTCCCTGCTATTCCCTGACACTGGGACAATAACAACCAAGGAGGATGTGCTAAAGACATAGAGATCTAGGTAGCTACGTTGGGGTCAAGATTAAGCATGCAATCTTACAGGCGTCCCACCAAAAAGAGGCTCGGGCATAGAATATTTTAAAATCTCCTCTGAATATTCTGCAAATTTTCATAAAGTGTTGGCTCAAATATTCCAGATTAATCTTAAAAGGAATATTCGTTAAACATGTTATAAGTGTGAACTTTAATGTGTCTCATGCTTAAGGGTTTGACTGCTAAGTGTGGTGCACCACACTTAGCAGTCAAACCCTTAAGCATGGCTTAATTAATGCAGCCGGAAATATTAATAAATAATGCCGGACGGTAAGTTAAGGGACGCTAAACGACCCTCCTCCTCCTTAGCATCTCTTAATTTTATTTAGTACATATTTCCACAGTAATTATATATTCGCTGCATTAATGAAGGCCACGCTTAAGGTTGACTGCTAAGTGTGGTGCGAAATGACCACACACTAGCAGTCAAACCATAAGCATGGCCTTCATTAATGCACCGGAAATATATAATAAATAATGTCGGACGGTAAGTTAAGGGATGCTAAATGACCCCTCCCCCTTCTTTACCGTCCCTTAATTTTATTTATTACATATTTTTGGCATAGTAATTATATATTTCCGGCTAATTAATGAAAGTTATGATTAAGGATTTGACTGCTAAGTGTGGGTGAAATGACCCTTATATAATATATTATATATTGCAACTTGCATAAATACCGTGAGACTAATTTACGTGGCCGCCGCCGTACACACGCTGCACAGTAGCGCATTACTACGTATAGAATATACCCATAGTATTCCATATAAATCCCGGTTAACAAACTGATTAATTCGAAAGATTAATGAGTCTGGGATGGCAAAAATGAGTCTAACATTGTCCCGGCATCTGGAGCACATTATCATTTTCCATCACGGAGTACAGCAAGTGCTCGTGAAAATTGCTTCTGCGTATCCAAAATAATGTCAGTCTCTCTCTCCTCTCTCTCCTCTCTCTTCCCTCTCCCTCTCCCTCTCCCCTCCTCCCCACCTCTCTCTCACACACACACACACACGGCCCGCACGCGCTGTGACACGTATGGAACTCTTCACGTATAGGTATCGTCTATTAGCGTGTCATACAAGATATAATAGATGTGTGCAAAGAAATAGAACTAGTAATATATGCAGTGTGTGGCCGTATGGGTGTTATAAACATACACAATACACATAAAACGCACCCGCGTGCACACACACATAAACTACAGCGTTCCCCAAAGCCTGAATAACAGCATTATATGTTTCTGTTGTATGTTCCAAACACAAATCCTTCATTTCTTCAAGTATATTGAACATCTTGTCTACCATAATATGAATAACATAACGACAATTAAGTGTAACATTACAAACAAATAACAACATGTTGACGATCAGACTTTACTCATATAAGAACGAATAAGATAGTTGTAAGCCTCGAATGAGCACACCCATCCTCCGCATAGCTGCGAACAGCTCAAACACCTGCCAACGAAGGTCCTTTATTAATTTTATTATTACATAACATATACATAGACATAAAATAAACACGCACGCACACTTGTACTCTTTTGTGTGTATAAACTTTATATATATTATTCCTTGTGGTTGCGAGCAATGTGCGAAGGCTATCAAAGAGGGTGAAAGAGCTCGAAGGCAAATGCATATTCTTTTCATGCATTTCCTGAATTAGATCCAATGCATTGTGTATCTACAATGTAGAAAAGCTTAAGTCAGAAAAATAAAACTTAATTAAAAGTAAAGATGTAATGAATCAAAACTTTGTATTAATGTTACATATATAATAATAAGATGAAAAAATAGAAGAACTTACTTGTCCTGCTTTGCATGCAAGGTTAACAAGAATGGTATAAGCAGTGTAAGCAGGCTTCACTTCAAACTTTTGTAGCACATCTAAACACCTTGAAAGCTTCGTCAACCTGGAAGTAAGTGTGTGTGTGTGTGTTTGTGTGTGTGTGAGTGAGAGAGAGAGAGAGAGAGAGAGATTCACCTTTTCATTGATAAACAATGCCTTGCACGTATGCATCAAATACTCGGTCAAAAGTTCCTCAGTAACACCTGTTAGTAAGTTACCAATATTAAGTGTGATAATACCTACATATGTGAATGTATTCTTTGTATACAGATAGCTTGCATACATATTAGACATCTTGATAATATATAATATAGATAATAAAGTGAGACTACATACTTAATGATACATGTGTGCATATGTATATCAGTATGTATAAAATATGAATATGATGTACATGAGTACCTACTAGATTGAAGTAATACTCAGCATCTTATGCCTCCCAAGTGTACCGAAGCTCTTGAACAGGCTAGATAGCAAGCAAACCCATCGTCCTTAATCCACTCCACAATCTCATCAAACTCAGAGTTTTCTCATTCTCAAGAAACCACGTAACAAGCGGTTCATATGTATCCCCATTTGGTTGTATGTTCTCTCTCTCATTCGTGTAGATACTTGAGACCTTCAAGTATGCATTTCTCTATTTCCTCGTCCCGTGACGATTCTTCCATGTCTATATTGCTCGATACTTCTCTAGCCCTTGCTATGAAATGCATGTATAAACCAGTGAAATGAGATGCAAGAATTATTGATTGCAAACAGTGATTTACTGTCAAATTTGCTTTCAAATTAAGTTATATAAATTATATGCTATGAATCTAATTAACAATTATAACGTGAAATCATTAACATATGCCATCCAATTAAGTTAATCTTAATTAATCATGATAAATGTTAATTTTGAGTTTAAGTCAAAATGACTGCGCCTCATTGCACTGCTATAAACATATAAGGAATTTCATTTCCACATAAATCCCCGGTGCCAAGGATTCATGGATTAGTCTAGGGAATGCTCCACAGGAGTTCCAGTCCAAAATTAACAATAAGTTGTGAAACGGAGAGTCTTCACATAAACTATTATAGCTGTGTATGTTTATTTAATATTAGTCTATTTAGGAGGTGGGAAAAAATTATAGATACACACATAATTAAACCGTAATTGCTACCTTAGAGAAAAGTGTATTAACTTTACATTTTAAAAGGGTCTCGGCGAAAAGGAGCTCCGGCTCAGGAGGCTTCATATTATTCTAGTATATTCGCGGATATTCTAGGGTTATTCTAGCATATTCTAGAATATTCTCAAGAATATTCTAGAATATATAAGTTTTTTTAATATGCCGACTGGTTAATATATGCCGACTGGCTTAATAAAACATTATCCTAAACCCTAAACCATTTATCCTTGTAGCACCGGTGGGTCATGAACTCTGTTGCAATTCACCAGCAAACGGTGGACCTCCATGTCACTGAGCGATCGCCTTTGTAGAAAATATGTGACTTCCGGGTTCAAGCCAAGCACACGGCTATAGACGAAGTACATGTGTACACATGGGCTCCAACTTTTGCTCTTCTGAAATGTAGAACAACTGCATGAAGGATAAGTATTAATAGTCACCTTTGCAGAGTCATTTCCTGCCGACACAACGAAAGCCTCCTTCCGTCCTCTAGCTGTCACTTCAACATTTCGCACACAACCTAAAAACGTCTTGGCCTTGCGGAAATTCTTCTCTTGTTCCTTAGACATTTTTGTTGGAGTCCGAACCATACGTCCTTCGAAAGGTGGAATTGTTGTAGATCCAGCTCCACGTGGTGGCGATGGTGTTTTGTCCTTCTGACCCTCATCTACTCTTCCTGCCATCCCCTGTAAACCTTCCAGAACAAAGCCTGCATCCTGTAGTTCTCTGACCTCCTCACTTGTCAGCTTCGTTTCCTTGAGCACAGGCCAAACCGTTGGTGGTGTTGGAATTCGTGACCGAAGAATTTTGCCGTTTGGCCGCGTGAAACACCCTGAATCTTTTGGGCAGAACCACATCATCTGTTGTACATACTCCTCATTCCCCAAGGCATCAATGTACATTCGTTTTCCATAGAATCCTGGTGCTGGCACTCTGCTTGGATAACCGATTGGTTTTCCACACAGAGCAGTTCCTTCCTGATTCATCCCCAAACACTTAACCTTACTGGATGCTCCGATTCGTCTGATGGCCCACTCTGTTTGAGCAATCTCTCTCTCCGAAACCTCTTCGAACCTTAACCTCTTTCTCCTGTTGTTTTGGACCACCCGCTCTGTGTACTCTACATCATGTCTGTGTGAACGTCGAGCATCAGACTGTTCTGTTCCTGTGACTGTTCTCCTAACAGTTTGCACTCGAACGTTAGTGGTACTCGTGAACTCCGGGCTGGTCAAGTGTTCCTCGCCTTCCACCAGATTAATAATTGTTGATGGAGATACACTTTTCCCCTCAGAGAGTTTGCGTTGCACTCGTTTCAACAGAGTTTCCTTCGAAGGCCCTGACCCTGTATACCTCCCTTCTATTGCCGCTTTCACCTTCGCACTCTGCATAACTGCATCGGTGAGGTCTAACATTGTCGCCTCCAGCAGTGGTACTCTTTTGGCCAATCTTGCTCTTCTTGCTCTCGTGTGAATCACTTCAGCATTGTTTGTAGTTGGAACGCTCGCGAGTCCTTCTTCTGTCATGTCTCCCAGTTCCGCCATGGAGATGTGGTCCTCATGCCTGATCCACCAAGACAGCCATGTCTTCAAAGCTCGAATGTTTGACGCTCGTCCTTCCCAAAAGACTCGAGAATTGCCAGTTGTTCTTTCTTAGATTGTTCATTCAGTGCTGCAGGCCAGGCACGAGCAAGCTTCATGTGTTCTTCGCGATGTTCTTCTGCGATCCATTTCTTTGTCACCTGACGCACGGATTGCATAAAGTGAAACAGACAGCTTCTTTCCCTCCCTTTCATCTTTGCTCCGTTGTTGAATACTTGGCGCAAGGCTATCCATATCGCTCCAGCCTCATCCGACATGAAACCAGCAAAGTTGACATTCTCCAAACCCTGCTTCTTACAAACCTCTAGCATTGTGTTCAAGAACTTCAGCACTGCAACATTATCTTCGCGGCACATATCTGCGTAAGCTATAGTCACCATGGATCTGACACTGCAAGAGAGCGTTAGATAACGAAGATTAGAAAGTGTTATGAAGAGTTTTACAACTTACAATGGGTCATAAAGGTGTATTCCAATTGTCGCCCAGTCTGGTATGCGGTGCGTGTGGTCCAGAACAACCCATTGATCATGAAGGTCTCCTCCACTTTGACACCTTCTGATGTACTCAACTCCTGAACCCGGTCCCTCAACTGTCATTTTGAAGATCAGAGGCTGCTCCTCAGCACCATGCAGTTCCATCCCTGGAACATGTATGACGTGAATGAAAGGTATTGGCAGCTTTGTCTTCAGCTCCAGAAGACCCTCGTAACCCTCTCTAAAGTGTGTCTCCTTCTGTCTTGATTGTGTAATCCAGTCCCGAGTCCTAAAGAAAAGGTCACGTCAGTGTGTAGAGATCTAAAAAAAAATACCTTCGATGGTTTGTTAGAGGTTCAAGTTTTGAGAGTAAACCAGTGTACGAGACTTCTCCTTCTTCCTTGAAAAGTTCTTCAAAGATGAGCTCACGCGCGGCTTGAAACTCAATCACTCGTTGATTGGTTCGCGGACTGCTCTTTACCACGTTGCTGACACTAGATCTGGCTCGCTGAACGTTTGAAGCTGACACTGGAGGGGCTGACTGGATGCTGATGAACACCTCTGTGAATGAACAACCTTGTAAAAGAAATGTCGTCTGGCAGAATGTAGTACACATAAGCCGGACAAGTGTGCACCAGCAATGGCTCCTCTCCACAATGCTTACATTTTATGCCTATTACTTTGCCTGTCTCAGTTGTCTTTGCCTTCTCCACAGCACCCTTGAAGTGACATTCATTTGCTTTCTTCTCAAAAGCCAAGTAGGGGCAGTAGGATTGATGCATTGGAGATGCCGACACATGAACTTCGACTGACTCGCGCCGGAACATGCCAGTGTGTTGTGCTCGGGTGTGTCCAATGGTAGCAGCCATCCTTGCGATTCATCCCCGAGTACTTCTCTGTGCTTTCTGTCTTAGGGGGAAGTTCGAAAATGACATTTCCATTGTATATCTGCGGTAGTTCAGAGACTCGTTTAACTTCAGACGAACCAATGAGATCCTTCCCTATCCTACATTTGTCTGCTCTTAGAAGACACACCAGCATGGATTCCTCACGCTCCTCTGTCCGCAACCTGAACAACGGGCCCTTTGCCGGGCACAATGTGTAAAAGACAAACTGGTTTGATGCATTGCCTTCTGGTAACAACTCCACATCTTCTCCAGAACTCGCAGAAACTGACATCAATTGAACCACATGTATACTGAACCAACAAGGAATGTTGAAAGCAATGTGAAGATCATGTTCAAACACAAAAGCATTTCCATCTTCATCGACTGGGAAATCTTTGTCAATGCCTTCATAGGTAACTCTGGCCATGACAACGCAAGGAGAAAGCTCGGTGGTTTAGGAAAGCAAAGCAAAAGATTAAACACACTTTCTCTTACCAAAAAAAAATTACAATCGTTAACAATAAACGTGAATACACGTTTGTATATAATTAATTCTATGCTGCCCAGTTCACAGTGTTCTTAATGATGTCCTCTCTAGTATCACCGATTTAATTTAATTTCTACCTTTTATGATTTGAAATATCTTCACATTTACCAATTATTCACATATTTTAAAATAAACCCTAAATATTAATGTCACATTTATTCCGTAGGGTTCACTGTTTTCATTGCGGCTAGGGTTTTTTGGTAGATAGGGTTTACTGTTTCCATTGCGGCTAGGGTTCTTTCAATCTCAGATCTGTTTCCACTGCGGCAGATCCAGAGGGTTTCTTTAATCTCAGATCTCAGAGTTACGGTTTCCACTGCGGCGCCATCCATTTCGACTCGATTCGTGCAGCGCCCAAGTATAACAATGGAGATTTCTGTGCCGATTTAGATTCTCGGCACCATCCTGCTCAGCCGGCGGCCACAAGGTATGTGTAATTTCTGTATTTTATGATTTGCTGCTCAAAGTATTTCTTTTTCCAGAGATATAGGGTCTTCTTATTTGTGCCGACTGAGAGCAACGGCACCATCCTGGTTCAGTCGGCAAACACAAGGTATCGTCGATTTATTTATTTTTTTCCTTGCGGCTCAAGTATACGTGTCACAATGTTTTTTTTTCAGAGTTAATGGGTCTTTCCATTTGTGCCGACTGAGAGTGACGGCACCATCCTGGTTCAGTCGGCAAAAACAAGGTATTTTCGATTTGTTTTTTTTTGCTTTCTGGCTCAAGTATTCGTATCACAAGGTTTTTATTTTCAGAGTTAATGGGTCTTCCCATTTGTGCCGACTGAGAGTGACGGCACCATCCTAGTTCAGTCGGCAGCCACAAGGTATGTTCGATATATTTATTTTTTGCTTTCTGGATCATGTATTCGTATCACATTGTTTTTTTTCAGAGTTAATGTGTCTTCTCATTTGTGCCGACTGAGAGTGACGGCACCATCCTTCTTCAGTCGGCAGCCACAAGGTATTTTGAATTTGTTTATATTTTGCTCTGCGGCTCAAGTATCCGTATAACAATGTTTTTTTTCAGAGTTATAGTGTCTTCCCATTTGTGCCGACTGAGAGTGACGGCACCATCCTTCTTCAGTCGGCAGCCACAAGGTATTTTGAATTAGTTTTTTTTTTCTTTGCGTCTCAAGTATTTCTTTTAAAACAGTTAATGGGTCTTCCCATTTGTGCCGTCTGAGAGGGACGGCACCATCCTATCTCAGTCGGCACCATTATCTCTTCTGTGCCGTCTGACAGAGTCGGCACAAACTATCTCAGTCGGCAGGTTTTTTCTTCTACATCTCTCTGCCGACTGAGAGGGTCGGCAGCATCTAGCTTGAGTCGGCAGCCACAAGGTTAGTCATCTTTGTTTGTTTTTTTATTTTGACTCCTCATCAATTGACTTGTGTGTTTACTTTCCAGAGTTCAAAATGGTGAGAGCTTCAAAACGTCTACTAGAGACTGCGCCTGATGAAGAGCCACGGGAAGAGAAGAGGATATCGAAGCAGAAGCGAGGCAAGAGAGGAGAACCATCTAATGTACAAAGGAGGATCCTCCAGTGACTCAGTCTGGAGTAGTAGCAGTTGAGCAAGAACAGCCTCCACCAACAATCACAGATTTCCCGGAGAGCTCGTCGCAGTTGCCTCCTTCATCCGCTGAGGTTGCAGTCCTGAACGAGCAAGTGCAGATGACAGAGGCAGCTGAAGCTAGCGAGGACGACTTGGAGGAGGCAGTCAGCAAAAAGAGAGGCCGCGGGAAAGCTGATTCAAAAGGCAAGAAGGCGAAGAGCGATAAGGAGCCGAAGGAGTTATACAGCATACCGGCGAGCCTGCATTTGGAGAGCTCAGCAAACCTGCTCGACAAAATTACTATCAAGGGACTTGGTGATCCTCCTGATGTGCCCATCTGCAGAATACATTCCAACGAGGTGGTTCGACGAGTGAACCCAGGGGACTTGGACAGGCTGGTGTCATCGTTGAAGAAGGCTGGTTATCTACGCAACACGGCCTTGTTCATTCTGTCCATCGGAGATCGACTCACTGCTGAGGAGCTATCGGAGCTGTCGAAGGACACGATTCAGTACGAGCAGCACCGGTCTTTCGAGCAAGCTCTTACTCAGCCGGAGTACAAACAGTGGGCTTCAAGGCTCTCAAACAGGAAGTTTAGCTGCTGGGACGGGAACCATAGGCTACAGGCTTTGCAGAAGCTGTACCGAGAGGATGCAGAGGACAACCAGCGATGGGCTATTCGCGTTCGATCGAGTTTCATCTCCACGGAGAACCTCGACATTCTTCAACTGGTTTCGATGTTCCAATCGATTAACATGTGAGTATTTTCTTTTCTTTTTGTTAAGAGTTTAGACTTACAGTTTCGTTGAACAGATCTTCAGCAACATCTGTGGAAACAACGCTACCACATATTCTCCTCGCTGTAAAGGCGGTCTGCACTAGTACAGAAGGAACTCAGAAAATCCTCGAGTCACTCACGGAGGTTGATCGTCTTGAGGTGCGGAAGTGGAAGGAGAGTTCATCAGGAAAGACGGCTTGGCATCCTCTTCCGAACCTGATCTGCGCAAAGATACTTTTCAAGGTAACCTCCGATTTAATTTATAGGAAAGAAATTTTTAACTTGTTCTATGTGCAGAACGAGATCGACGATGATCTCGACAGAGCAGTCACCAGTGCTAAGGGCAATCCACAGGTTGAGGTGAACCTAAGCAGCTAGTATACAAGAAGCATGACAAGCGTATGCACAAGTTCCTCTCCATCATAGACCCAGACTTGGGGGAGGAGTGGTTCCAGAAGGTGACAAACATCTCTCATAAGCAGTGTCGCTGGATGGGCATTGAGAAGCTGTATGCGATGTCAAGGGCGAAGATTCCAAACATGCTGCGACTCCGATACCTCAACAAGCTCACCCGTCTCGAATCCAAGGCAGAACAACAGACACTTGGGCTACCGGGCATGCAGGACAAAGAGTGGATCAAGTGGTTCACCTTGGACTTATATTGGAAGGCTGTGCGCGAGGAAGCCATTCAGATCCTTAAGGGGTTGCGAGAGGATGGTGAAGAAGTTGGAACGGATGTCGACTTCATGAGCTGGTTTGACGAGATGAGAATTCGGAGCAAGTGCCTGGTCTTTCAGCCCTTCCATGACTGCATACGGTTCACTTATTCGATGGAGCCGAATGAGTTTCTGGAGCGTGAGGAATCTGCGCGTCGGATGATATGGAGGTAAGCTTTCAATCCAGCATTGCTACTGTCTGACTTTGTGTTGCAGGTTCATACTGGCGAAGCAAATGACACCGTCCCATACGATGAAGCTGTGGACAGATCATACAAGCGAGCCTCACATGTGGTCGAAGAGCAGAGGAGCTCTAACACCGTTCGAACGGGAGCATGTTCCATTCTGGCTCGACTGTCCGTCGCAACAGCCACCAGCTTGGGAGAGCACACTATTCGACATGCACGCCAATGATCTACCAGCGATTGTTTGGGAGCCAGAAGAAGTAGAGGCTATCAAGAAGAGCAAGATGAAGAAGACGGTGCGGAAGACAACTACACCTGCAAAGGGATCGGGAGCGGGACCAAGCTCTTCTACAGCACCTCCGCCGGCATTCGACTTTACAATCAATGAGGTAGCCACTTGTAGCTAGTTTGGACATCAAGGACGACCTGATGACCTTCATCCCGACCTGGCTGCATCCCGTGGATCCTACGACTAGCTGTGTGCGACATGGAGGAGATGAGCAGGTCTTTCTCTTCGAGCCAGGTGCTTCCCAGACAGAGGTGTACACCAAGCTCCGAGAACAGGTTGACAGACCTACATACGGTTGAGTCACAAACGTTGTTCCAGGAAGTGGTAGGTGAATACGGCTTTCAACCTCATCATCCTCGACTTGCCCAATGAGCTTGTATATGGAGGTGCTAGCATCAAACAAGGACATTGTGCAGCTAGATCCGGTGAAGTTTGAGGAGGCCTTGCAGTTCAGTGGAATGCACTTGGCAGCGAGTGGTTTCATGGGTCGTCTTCGCGAGTTCTCCTTCTGTTTCGGCGGTGATTCAGGCGGCTGCAGTAATCAACTTGGAGGTTGCAGGACTTACAGCGTTTACCGTGCACGAGGCTGGGGATACCGTGACAAATTAAGGTAAGCTAGCTATTCAAGTTCAAGTTTAACTTGGTCTATGTGGCAGGATAACTTGTTAGTTCTCTTGGTGCTGCAAAGCTCTGAGAAGAAGTCGAAGAGGCCAAACACTCTGGCGTTGACGAACACGATCCTCATCGACACTGCCGACCGTTATCAGGAGGCTTGGTAAGGAAGTCTTTGCTATGTTTATCCTAATGGAAGATTGTGCAGGATTATGATTCAACCGAAGAGTGTTCGACTCATGCAGCTTTTGATCGAGCGTCTCAGTAGACCTGGCGACCTAGTCTGGGATATTGGTTCCGGAACCGGGTCATCATTGTTAGCTGCCGTCGAGCCGGAAAGATATTATAGGAACCGAAAAGAGTTTCGAACTCTCTAGGTTGGCATCAAACAAGCTTGCAGAAAACATTAGACCAGAAGAGTTACCTACTCAAACACCTCCACGTCCAAGCGTATCTGGTGGTTCGAGAACTGCAGCTTTACTTAAGATGAAGAAGAAACTTTAGCTAATGTATATTGAGTAATAAATTAAGCTAATAAAAAAAAAATTAAAAAGAAATACAACAGTTTTTAATAGAATTCTTTTTTGCCGACTGAGGCCAATACTGCCGACCAGAAAGAATATTCCAAAATATTCTAGAATATTCTTGAATATTCGAGCCCAGGCCTCCTGGGCCCCAAGCCTCCAAATGGCGACACTCCTGGCTGGAGTGTACCCTGTCAACCGGTATCATCTCCAGCGCCTTGAGTCCTAGAAGGCCTTCCGAAATCTGTCCAGAGAGCTGATTTCGGCCGGGACGTACCTTGATCAGGCTCTTGCAGTGTCCGAGCTCGGACGGCATCGGCCCGGATCTGATTAGCACTTCTAGCTGCCCACCTTTGCAAAGCATCTTCAAAACCGAATCGCTTCACCGGATCGCTTCCTGCAGCTCTCGGCACCAATGGTAGCTCGACGCGCCATCGAATCTGCTCACCGGACCGCTTGAAATTTGGTCTGATTCTCGTTGCAGGTGATCCCGGTCCAGAGACACGGACTATCATCCGCTTGATTGCAGTTGATTCCGACATCTGGATTCCCATGGGTACACGTCACCTATTATGTGTTTCTGAATCCGACGGTTAGTTTAACTCACTAAACGTTAAGAGTTCAACTTAACCATCGTTAGCCTCATCGACAATGACTAGCATATGTAAATATTTTGATAGTTTTGGCTTCTTCTTGAGGAAAATTTATTATATTATTTGCTTATGTAAAATTGTTAATTCACAAGAACTAAGTAAACAGCTCTATCTCTCTCTCTCTCACACACGGTCAGTTCCTATATAGATTCTTTAAGCCAAGATTAAGTTGTTCCTCTCATTTTTTAGGTTTTGAATTGTATTTTGAGATTATAGTGATTAAATATTTAATAAAAATTGATTTGTACTCTATGTTTTGAAACAATAATGGGCTTTCAAACTGTTTATTTCAAATATGGAATACACTTGTGTCTTTGCCAATGTGATAAGCAGCAAACAGTGACGACTTCCACATTTGATAAATTAATATCGTATATTCTTAAGGATAATTTATTAACAAGAATGTATTTATTCTATCACTTTTATCAAAACAATGAAAAAGCAGATTTTCTTATGATTAAAACGATTAGTTCAAAATAGAGCCGGTAAACTGCTCTTCCGCTGTCGTGTCAAAATGAACGCTGGCGCACGTGGAAAAGTGTCACGTAGGGTTATAAGGTGTAATACTTAGCGCTTAATTACGGTAGACTGTATTTTCCTTGTGAGATCGGGGATCTAACGGTTGGATCTTGTGCTGCTAGATAAAAAATTTGAACCTTACTTTATGTGGAGGTGTTGCTACACAGTCTATTAAATATAATATTAATATAATCAGAATTTTGTTTTTTAAAGCTCTGGTTTATAAAATGGATTATACCCAAATTTTTATGTTTAATATTTGATTTGTTTTAATGCAATAGATTATATAAATCTTATATTATAATAAGGTCAAAGTATTTTATAATCATTAAACATTATCTGCAGAAAATATCTTTGAACCTATCACTGTGTGAGACATTGTGAAACCTCCAATCTCTATGTAAGTAAATGTGAAACTCATATGAAATTAAAATGCACCTCTAGACTATAAATGTAAGTTTACGATGTGAAACTGATGTAAAACATCCTGTATGTGTATGTAAAACTGTGTGTAAATAGGCCTGCATAGGCTTAATAAATATATGTGTCTATTTTCTTATCATATACTGATGTTATGTGTACCATATGAATGTTATATTTTACTAAGTTTTGTAATAAACGTGAGAAATTATTAAATTTGAATATAATGTGGTTTTACATTGTTATATTAGGTTTTAAAACAAACCCATTTCATTATTACATAAAATAAATCATATGATTTCTTTTCCACAAAATTGTAGATTGTGTGTTTATATATTTGCAATTACACCTATCCAGTTGGGGTAACCTTCTGTAACCATGCTTGCCTGAAAGATTATATCTAAATATTAAAATTAATTATTATTTTTAAATATGTAAAATTATACTATTGTGTAAAATTCATAATTTAGAATTTTTTTTGAACAAAATCACAATTTATTATTTCTTTTGAATTTTGATTTAAATTTATGCTGCAATATATATATAGGGGCTCCTCCCATGAATGATTAAATTAGGATAATTAAATTAGGGTAATTTAATTTAACTACAAACTCAATTTGTGTCACATTGGTACCAATTTAATTTAATATCAAAATTAGAACATAGCACATATTTAATTTAAAGGTTAATGTTGCTAATTTGCATTCACACAAAGAGGCATTAAATTAAATTTAACAAATTTAATTAAGCAGGTTCAATTTAAATTAAATTAAACAGAACCAAACTTGGGAATTCACTTGTCGTTCCGAGCCCCAAAATTCAAATAAGTTAGTCAAACAAAGAAAGCATAAAAGAAAAGCAAAGGACTTACTGTAAAAGTTAGATATTGAATAATTTTTTAATGCATTTCAAAGTCAACTTCTTCATCATGAACATGAGGATTTTCAGCTTGTGGAGGCTGAGTTGGTTGAGCTTGACCAACTTGCTCGGCTTTACGGATAGCTTGGAACTTTTTTTCAACACATCTGTATTTCCCACATTTATTAAATAGTTATTGTTAAAGGCAAAAAATATAGCATATAGAAACATAATACTTTCTTATATTAGAGGAATAACTTATAAGAAATGTGTAATAGGAAAATCCTATGGATACAGGAAAATCTTATGGATACAGGAAAAAATACTATAATGACAAGAAAAAATTTTATGATGGTAAAAGAATCCTATGCAGGCAGGAAATAAATGGTTAGGATGGTTAGTATGAAGAGGCAAAGGAGGATAAGATTCGGTGAGGGCAAGAAAGGCTAGAAGGGTTGTGAAGGCTATAGTGGAGTTATAGAGGAGAATAATGCATCTCTTAGAGTCCACACATTAAATATTTTCTCAAACATTAAAAGGAAATGTATCCGATTGGTATTATAAGTTAAAGAAAGATGTGAGAAAAGATTATAAAAAAGTTACAGAAGCTTTTAAAGAATACTTTAAAAAAGAAGAGTTGCTAAAAAAGCACTTGGAGAAGCTCAGAATATTCTGTAAAGAAAAACTAAAACTATAAAAGAATATACACACCATTTTAAAAAGCATGAAAAAGAAATGTGAATTATATGTTAAGGAAGATTGCTTCAATAGTATAAGCAAGAATTGCAGATGCCATATAGGCGTTATGTAACGATTGTCAGAGTTTTACCTGGTGCCACGAAGGTGGCTTGCCAGGTGCCAACCCTGGAATCTCCTCTCTGGAAACTCCACGGAATCTGGTAAAGTAACCCGTATTAGGAACCCAACCCTTAGGAACTCAAGTCCATAGTTAACTAAGTCTACGAACGAGGCTCACCTTGTGAATCAGGATATGCAGACCAACCGAGCTATAGGTATCATTCCTATCTTGGCGTGGTTGAGGCAATCGAAGCAAGGCCTTAACCACTAGTTCTGCAGAACGTGAACTCGGTGTCATAGTTTTTACTATGACTCGACCCTTTACTTTGGGGTTTGACTGTTGTTACCTACCGAGTTGTGTGGCGAACCCTAGTTGTAGTGAGAAACAGCCCCGCTTAGTGCACTTAGGTGTTTAGGGGTAGTGGCCGGCTGTCACTAGGTACTCAGAAACTCTAGGCGAAGGTAGTACTTACCCTTAGAAAACTCTCCCCCAGTTTGACGTACAGGTTCCGTTAAAATAGCTTGTCAAAAAGGGTTAGGGACACCCCTAGGGTTGACCTAACCCTAGGGTTGCCCTAACCCCACGCCCTAATACCCCCCCCTAGGGGTTAGGTTAGGTTAGGACAACCATTTTCTCTAAGGGCTGGCATTTCCGTGCCAGCCCACTTACTCATTTAGGTAAACAGGGGGGGGGGGTCCGTCACATAAATAAGGTAGAGTATATGTAGTGAGGCTTCCTGGGTTCAAAAGAGAGCTCGTTAACCTCCTACCGGTGCAAGCTAAGCTTGTGTCGTCAAGGTGCAACCCTCTTGTGCCGCCCAAACTTCCACACGACAGGGGTACAACCCACCCTAGGGTTAGACTATCCTTATCGTTGGCAGGATCTTGCCTTTGAGATAGGGCACGTCACTTCCAAGGAGTTAAGCTCAAAAGGCATTGCCCGAGTTCACGTTCCGCAAAACTAGTGGTTGAGGCCTTGCTCCGGCCGCCTCAACCACGCCAAGCTAGGAACGACACCTAAAGCTCGGCTAGTCCGTGTATCCTGATTCACAAGGTGAGTCTCGTTCGTGGACTTAGTCAGTTAGGGTTTGAGTTCCTAAGGCTTGGGTTCCTAATACGGGTTATTTACCAGATTCCGTGGGGTTTCCAGAGAGGGGATTCCAGGGTTGGCACCTGGCAAGCCGCCTTTGTGGCACCAGGTAAAAACTCTGACAATTGGTATCGGAGCAAGTTCTCTGCGGTCAGTAGGACTGCCTTAAGTCGTAGGGTTTTCAATGTTTAGATAACTCTAAATTCTTGATATACTCTATTGCTTTCGGTTGACATGTCTGTATTCTGCGCAGAGAGTTTGATCCTGTGAGTTGTCAAACTTCGGAGAACACTTGCTCAGTGAGTCGGCGTGAGATTCTAGGTATGTCCGAAAGTCTTATGCTAGTTTAAGCTGATGTGTGTGGGTGTACAACCTGTGCAGGGTGTTTCCAACTTTCACATTGGGAATATTCCAAGCATATTCTCCGAGTGTTGAAACTAGGGTTCAATACGATGAGCAAAAAAGCAACCAGAGCCTGAGGCAGAGAGGGCTGTCGCAGAGGCTCAAAATGAGGAGATGGATGAGGCTGATCCAGGTCGACCCCCTAGTTAGACAACGACCTGGTTGGCGAAAATAATGATGGATGCCCTAAACGAACTTCGAGGGGATGTTTTGGGGTTGAACGACCGAATCGATAATGTTGCCGTTCGGATTCCAACGAATACTGCAGTGCCAGATGTTGCAACAGACACACGGAAAAAGAAGAAGAAGCATGACTCAGAGTCAGGTTCCTCTGAATCAGATTCTTCGACGGAAGTAGGTGGTGGAGGTCCCAGTAAATTCAAACCGGTAAAGCCTTCGAATTTCATGGGTTCAAAGGATTACAAGGTTTTGGATGACTGGTTGTATGATATGGAAAGCTATTTCGAGGCTGCTTCCGTGAGAAAGACAGAAAAGGTTGCATGTGCCAAGCAGTTTCTTAAAGAAGAAGCTAAGACTTGGTGGCGAATTGTTGAAGGTGAACGTGGATACCGAAACAGCTGGAAGCACATGAAAAAGGAGATCAAAAAGCAGTATATGCCGGATGATCTCGGTTTGCGATTGCGTGCTGACCTGGCACTTTGTCAACAGGGAGTTCGGGGAAGTCCAATGGACCACGTTTATCGATTCGAAAGTGTACGGCGATTGGTGCCAAATATGAGCGATGATGAAGCTCGAAGTTGCTTCATGGCTAGCTTGAATGAGAAACGCGAAGAGAAATCTTAAGGTACAAGCCAACAAGCTATCGGGAATGTCAAGAGGCAGCTCAAAAGGTTGCTTATGGCATGTCGTTAGAAGACTTGTACAAAGGGGAGGAAGCAAAACCTAAACAAGGAGTTTCCTCCAAAGTCTGGGTTCAGAAGGTTTGATAGGCGACCAGATCAATCGCCATCAATTCGAAGTGCAAGTCCCTTTGTTGGCAGTTCCAAGTTTTCGGACACATCAAGACCCACCGGATTTCGGAAACCATTGGCGTTACCACCTCCTCAGCAGGCCAAAGGATCGGCTCCAAAGTCTGCTCCCCCGCGTTCCGCAGGCGGGGTTGTGAAATGTTATAATTGTAACAAGCCTGGTCATTTTGCTAAAGAGTGTCAGGCACCCTCACAACAATCAGGACATTTCAAGGCGATGGTAGAAGAGGAAGTTGCTGAACCAGAAACGCTTGAAGATCCGGAAGATGAGTCAGAAGAGGTAATGTTGTGCCAGACACAACCTGCCTTATTCGCTATTCAAGACAAAACTGACCCTTTGCTATATTTGACAGGAAGGATACGAGGGGACCGAGTCCGAATGATGATCGATACTGGAGCAACATACAACTTCATATCGACTAGTCTAGCTCGTCGATTGAATTTGGATGTAATAAAGATGTGTGAAATAAAGATCAATTTTGGCAAAGGTTCTCAAAATACTAATAATATAGCAAGGGCAGTTCCTGTCCAAATCAAAGATTGGAAGGCTAAGCTAGACTTAGTTGTCTTGAATATGACGGGGTTTGACTTTGTTTTGGGTATGGAATGGTTCCATAAACATGTAATCGAAATGAGGGGTTCCGGAGATAATCGAATCACGCTTGCAGCAGATAAAGAGGACATTAGAAAACACGCTCAAATGGAAACGCTAACTGATAAGGATTGGAATCCTATGTTCCTTACCTTAACTCAGTTGCGTAAGGCAGTTAGACATCGGGAACGTGTGTTTCTTGCAATGGTTTTGGATACTGGTGAAGTCAAAATAGGAGATGGTCAAGAATCTGTTCCTGAACCTATTTTGGAAGTCTTGAACATGTTTAAGGATGTGTTGCCAGAAGACTTGCCGCCCGAGTTACCTCCACGTCGAGTGTGGACCACAGATAGAGATTTTGCCAGGTTCGTCTCCACCGGCAAGAGCCCCATATCGGTTGAATCCTCAAGAGTTAGTAGAATTGAAGAGACAGCTGACAGAATTGATTGGTCGAGGACACATTCGACCTAGTCGATCGCCGTATGGTGCACCTATCTTGTTTGTAATGAAAAAGGATGGTACGATGCGAATGTGTGTGGACTATCGAGCGTGAACGCGATAACTATCAAAAATAAGTATCCTCTTCCACGAGTGGACGACTTATTTGATAGGCTATCAAAAGCAAAGTATTTTTCAAGAATAGACTTGAGATCGGGGTACCATCAGATTCGGGTAGCAGAGAATGACATTGAGAAGACCGCTTTTCGAACGCGTTATGGATCATTTGAGTTTCTAGTCTTGCCATTCGGGTTGTGCAATGCTCCAGCAACTTTTTGCACAATGATGGATGATGTGTTTAGAGACTATCTAGACGAGTTCGTAGTGGTGTATATTGATGACATTCTGATTTTCAGTTCGACAATTGAGGAACATGTGGAACACTTAGAAAAAGTGTTTCAGAGGTTGAGAGAGAACCAGTTGTATGCTAAAGAAAGCAAGTGCGCATTTGGTCAAACCAAGATAGATTTCTTGGGACACTTGATCTCAGGTGGGGAGGTTGCCATGGACCCAAAGAAAATTCAAGCTATTACTGAGTGGATGACTTTAAAAGACGTGCATGAAGTTAGATCATTTCTTGGTCTGACAGGGTATTACCGAAGATTCATAAAGGGTTACTCGGAAATAGCGGCCCCATTGACAGATCTTACGAAAACATTCCATGGCATTGGACTCCAGAGTGCCAACGTGCGTTCGTCAAACTCAAAGAGGCTATCTCTTCTGAGCCAGTTTTGCAGTTGCCCATCTTTGAAGATCCCTTTGAAGTAGAATGTGACGCTTCCGACTTTGCAATTGGTGGTGTATTGCAACAGAAAGGACATCCAGTGTCCTTTTTCGAAGAAGTTAGATGCCGCGCAAACTCGATGGCCTACTCACGAAAAGGAGATGTATGCTATTGTTGCTTCCTTGGAGTATTGGCGTCATTATCTTCCAAGTCATGGCACTGTGGTTTGGACAGATAGTGTAACTCTAAGGTATTTTGAAACGCAGCCGAAGCTATCGCCAAGTATGCTAGATGGCAGCAGAAGTTGGCACGATTTCAGCCTGAAATCAGACATAAGGCGGGAAAGGACAATGTGGTAGCTGATGCACTCAGTAGAAAGGGTCATCTTCATTATGTCAGCACCCGTGTCAACTTTGGTGGATGAATTTGTGACGGCGTATCCTCAGGACAAGTTTGCTAAGGAGCTTTGAGCCTGGTGGCAAAGAGGAAACAAGTTCATCAATTACGAAGAGATGGTAAATCCATCTCGCATCGAATGTGCGTTTGATGCATCCATTCGCTTCTATTTCTACGTTCCAAAAGGGACATGGAGGGAGAGGCTTGTTAAAAGCATCACGACGTTCCTTTGGCAGGACATGGTGGAAGGCATAAGACATTGGCTTTGTTGAAACAGGGATTCTATTGGCCGGGTATGATAAATGATGTTGCCAAGTATGTCAAGACATGCCCCACATGTCAACAAGTAAAGAGCGATCGCAAAAACGAGCTGGGAAGTTGCAGTGTATACCGATTCCAGAGCGGCCATTTCAAAGTGTTACTTTGGACTTTATCATGGGATTGCCAAAATCTTGTGGTTTTAACGCGCTCATGGTGGTAGTCGATCGGTTTTCAAAGGTTGCTCATTTCATTCCAACTGTAGAGACAGTGAATGCAATTCAAGCAGCGAAGTTGTTCTTCCACGAAGTCATAAGAGTGCGCGGACTACTGGAAACCATGATCTCAGATCGGATCCTCGTTTACGGGAAGTTTTGGGGACGTTGTTTAAGCAGTTTGGTACGATGCTGAAGTTCAGTACAGCTTACCATCTGCAAACAGATGGTCAAACGGAGAGAGTGAACGACAAGTCGAGGACTATCTCAGATGCTATGTTCAAGGTGATCAACTTGATTGGGCTGAACACTTGATATGGCTGAGATATGTTACAATAACTCGACACACACTGCAATCGGATGTAGCCCGATGGAAGTGTTAATGGGAATAAGGGTGGTATTCCTCAGAGTATGGTGTTACCGAAAGACGATAGCAATCGAGTTCCATCTGTAGCAGAGTTCACAGGACAATTGTATCGGACATGGGAAGCTGCTCGTCAAGCGATGGCTGCAGCACAGGAAAGGTATCGTCAGTAATACAATAAGCATCGGCGAGATGTAGAGTATCAGGTTGGGAATATGGTATTGTTGAGTACCAAAAACCTGAAGGTTCCAATGACTCTTTCAAGGAAGTTTTTCGCACTACATAGGTCCATACAAGGTGGTGAAGCAAGTAGAGAAAGTGGCTTATGAGTTAGATCTTCCTCTGGAGTTGAGGAATAATACACAATGTGTTTCATGTCAATTTACTCGAGCCATTCCACAAGGATGAGAAACATTCGCAGAGATATGAAAACTTACGTCTGCTTCTTGAGCTGGTTGGCGATATGAAGGAGTTCGAAGTTGAGTCGATTTTGGATGCAAAGGATATTAAATGCTGAGGGACACGGAAACATAAACGAGAATATCTTGTTAAGTGGAAGGGTTACTCGACATGCGAGTCGACATGGGACCATTGGATAATCTACAGAACGCGATGGAGATAATGAAGGAGTTTGAGGCAAGGTCTCAAACTGTTAGTAATGATGATGAGAAATAAAGTGAACTTATTTCTTATTAACCTAGGGGCCTATAGACAACCTTAACTAAAGGCCTCCAATATAAATTCGAGTTAACTTAAAGAAATTAACTAACTTGTTGTCTGTGTCGGGTGACAGACTTTGCAAACATGCAAAAGGTCTCCAAGTGACTTCTTGTCGCAGTGGTGCCTCTGGCAGCTGAGTTGTCACTCAGTGAACGATGGTTTAAGTACTTGGCTTCACGTAATGCAAGGGGGTAATAAAACTTGTGAACTTTTTGCTGACTTCGCATAAAGTGATTAGCGTTAGTTTTTAGTTAATTTTTTCTAACCTAGTCTAGTCTTGGAGTTAGACATCAACGAGGACGTTGACATTTCCAAAGGCGGGGAGTGTGTCATAGTTTTTACTATGACTCGACCCTTTACTTTGGGGTTTGATTGTTGTTACCTATTGAGTTGTGTGGCAAACTCTAGTTGTAGTGAGAAACAGCCCCGCTTAGTGCACTTAGGTGTTTAGGAGTAGTCCGACTAGCTGTCACTAGGTACCTCGAGAAACTCTAGGTGAAGGTAGTACTTACCCTCTAGAAAACTCTCCCCCAGTTTGACGTTACAAAAATCCGTTAAATATAGCTTGTCAAAAAGCCTTAGGGTTGACCTAACCCTAGGGTTGCCCTAACCCCATGCCCTAATACCCCCCCCCTAGGGGTTAGGTTAGGGTTAGGTTAGGACAACCATTTTCTCTAAGGGTTGGCATTTCCGTGCTAGCCCACTTACTTATTTAGGTAAACAGGGGGGGGTCCGTCACATAAATAAGGTAGAGTATATGTAGTGAGGCTTCCTGGGTTCAAAAGAGAGCTCGTTAACCTCCTACCGATGCAAGCTAAGCTTGTGTCGTCAAGGTGCAGCCCTCCATTGTGCCACCTTAACTTCCACACGACAGGGGTACAACCCACTCTAGGGTTAAACTATCCTTATCGTTGGCAGGATCTTGCCTTTGAGATAGGGGCACATCACTTCCAAGGAGTTAGTCAGATTCCTTAGTCCAAAAACCTGCTTGCAAGCTCAAAGGCATTGCTCGAGTTCACGTTCCGCAAACTAGTGGTTGAGGCCTTGCTCCAGCTGCCTCAACCACGCCAAGCTAGGAACGACACCTAAGGCTTGGCTAGTCCTTGTATCCCAATTCACAAGGTGAGTCTCATTCGTGGACTTAGTTAGTTAGGGGTTTGAGTTCCTAAGACTTGGGTTCCTAATACGAGTTATTTTACCAGATTTCGTGGGGTTTCCAGAGAGGATTCCAAGTTGGCACATGGCAAGCTGCTTTGTGGCACCAGTAAAAACTCTGCAACTTGAGCAATGCCTTTGAACTTGCCAGTAGGTTTCGGACCAAGGAATTTGACTAACTCCTTAAGTAACGTACTCCTGTCATAAAGGTGAGATCCTGCCAACAATAGGGATAGTCTAACCCAAAGGTGGGACGTACCCCTGTTGTGTGGAAGTTGGGCAGCACAACAGAGGGTTGCGCCTTGACGACACAACTTAGCTTGCACCGGTAGGAGGTTAACGAGCTCTCTTTTGAACCTAGGAAGCCTCATTACTACTTTACCTTAATTATGTGACAGAGCCCCCCCCCCCCCCCCCCCTATTTTCCTAATGAGTAAGTGGGCTGGCACAGAAATCCTAGCCCTTAATGAAATTAGGATGTCCTAACCTAACCCCTAACCCTAGGGGCAAATATTAAGCGTGGGGTTAGGTCCCCTAGGGTGTCCCTAACCCTTTTTGACAAGCTATATTTAACGAAAACCTATCTTGTAACGTCAAACCGGGGAGGTTTTTGGAAGGTAAGTATTACCTTCGCCTAGAGTTTCTCGAGGTACATAGTGACAGTCGGCCAGACTATCCCAAAACCTAAGTGCACTAAGCAAGAGGCTGTTCTCATTACAGGGTTCGTCACACATCTCGGTAGGTAACAACAATCAAACCCCAAAGTAAAGGGTGGAGTATGACACACTCCCCACCTTTGGAAAATGTCAATGTCCTTGTTAACATCTAAACTCCAAGATTAGACAGTTAGGAAAATAATGAAAACTAACGCTAATCATTTTATGCGGATTAGCAAAAGTTCACAAGTTTTACCCCCTTGCATTATGCGAACCAAGTACTTAAGAACCGTCGTTCACTGAGTGAACTTAGCTGCCGAGGCACCACCTGTGATAAGAAGTCACTTGGAGACCTTTTGCATGTTTGCAAAGTCTATTACCCGACACAACAACAAGTTAGTTAATTCTTGAAGTTAACTAGCAATTATATTGGAGGCCTCTAATTAAGGTTGTCGTCAGCCCTAGGTTAATAAGATATAAGTGAATTTATTTCTCATCATCATACCAACAGCTTGAGACCTCACCTCAAATCATTCACTACCTCCAGCATTCTGTAGATTCTCCAATGGTTCCCATGTCGACTTGCATTGCCAGGTAACCCTTCCACTTAACAAGATTTCTCATTTGTGCTTCCGCGACCCTCGGCGTTTAATATCTTTGCATCCAAATCACTCAACTCTAACTCCTTCGTATTGCCGACCAGCTCAGGAAGCGGATGTAAGTTTTCATATCTCTGCGGATGTTTCTCATTCTTTTGGAATTGCTTGAGTAATTGACATGAAACACATTGTGTATTGCTCCAACTCCGGTGGAAGATCTAACCCATAACCACTCCCTACTCGCTCACCACCTCGTATGGACCTATGTAGTGCGATAGAAACTTCCTCGAAGAGTCGTTGGAACCTTCAAGTTTTTGGTACTCAGCAATACACCATATCCCAACTGATACTCTACAATCCTACCATGCTTATCGTATTACTGATGATGTCTTTCTTGTGCTGCAACATCACTTGATGAGCAGCTTCCATGTCCAAATACAACTGTCCAGTAACTGTGCATAGAAGGAACTCAATTGACATCGTCTTTCGTAAACCCATACTATGAGAAATGTCACCCTATTCCCAGTTAAACACTTCCATTGAGCTACACACCGATCGTAATGTTGTGTTGAGTTATTGTAACATATCTTAGCCATATCCAAGTGTTCAGCTCAATTAAGTTGATCACCTTGAAACATAGCATCTGAGATAGTCCTCGACTTGCCTATTCACCCTCTCCGTTTGACCATCTGTTTGCGGATGGTAAGCCGTATTGAACTTTAGCATCGTACCAAACTGCTTAAACATTCCCCAAAACTTCCCTGTAATCGAGGATCTTGATTTGAGATCATGGTTTCTGGTAGTCTGCGCACTTTTACGACTTTGTGGAAGAAAACTTCGCTGCTTATTTTGCATTCACTATCTCTACAATTGGAACAAAATGAGCAACCTTTGAAAACTGATCGACCACCACCATGAGTGCAGATTTTGGCAATCCCATAATAAAGTTCAAAGTAACACTTTGAAATGGCCTCTGGAATCGGTATACACTGTAACTTCCCAGCTCGTTTTTGCGATCGACTTTTCACTTGTTGACATGTGGGGCATGTCTTAACATACTTGGCAACATTATCATACCTACCAATAAATCCCTGTTTCAACAAAGCCAACGTCTTATGCCTTCCACCATGTCCCCAAAGGAACGTCGTGATGCTCTCTTTAACAGCCTTCCCTCATGTCCCTTTGGAACATAGAGTCTCTTTTCTTTATAATAAAGAACTCCATCTCGCATGCAAAATGTGCCTGTTTGAGTGCATCCATTCGACTTTCTATTTCCTGCTTGGAATATTACCATCTCTTCGTAATTGATGAACTTGTTTCCTCTTTGCACCACGTTCAAAGCCTCCTTAGCAAACGTTCTGAGGATACGCCGTCACAAATTCATCCACCAAAGTTGACACGGGTGTTGACATAATACGAAGATGACCCTTCTACTAAGTGCATCAATTACCACATTGTCCTTCCCGCTTTATGTCTGATTTCAGGCTGAAATCGTGCCAACTTCTGCTGCCATCTAGCATACTTTGGTGATAGCTTTAGTGCGTTTCAAAATACCTTAGAGTTACACTATCTGCCAAACCACAGTGCCATGACTTGGAAGATAATGATGCCAATACTCAAGGAAGCAACAATAGCATACATCTCCTTTTTGTGAGGTAGGCATCGAGTTTGCGTGACATCTAACTTCTTTAAGAAAAAGGACACTAGATGTCCTTTTATTGCAATACACTACCAATTGCAAAGTCGAAAACATCACACTCTACTCAAATGGATCTTCAAAGATGGGCAATTGCAAAACTAGCTCAAAAGAGATAGCTTCTTTGAGTTTGACAAATGCCCGTTGGCACTCTGAAGTCCAATGCCATAGAATGTTTTTCATGAGATCTGTTAATGATGCCGCTATCTCTGAGTACCTCTTTATGAATCTTCGGTAATACCCCGTCAGAACAAGAAATGATCTAACTTCATGCACATCCTTCAAAGTCGTCCACTCGGTAATAATTTGAATTTTCTTTAGATCCATGGCAACCTTCTCACCTGAGATCGAGTATCCCAAAAAAATCTATCTTGGTTTAACCAAATGCGCACTTGTTTTCTTTAGCATACAACTGGTTCTTTCTCAACCTCTGAAACACTTTTTCTAAGTGTTCCACATGTTCCTCAATTGTCGAACTGAAAACCAGAATGTCATCAATATACACCACTATGAACTTGTTTAGATAGTCTCTAAACACATCATCCATCATTATGCAAAAAGTTGTTAGAGCATTGCACAACCCAAATGGCAAGATTAGAAATTCAAATGATCCATAATGCATTCGAAAAGCGGTTTTCTCAATGTCATTCTCTACTACCTGAATCTGATGGTACCCAGATCTCAAGTCTATTGGAAAAATACTTTGCTTTCGATAACCTATCAAATAAGTCGTCACACATGGAAAAGGATACTTATTTTTAATAGTTATCACGTTTAGCGCTCAATAGTCCACACACATTCGCATCATACCATCCTTTTTCATAACAAACAAGATCAGTGCACCATACAGTGATCGACTAGGTCGAATGTGTCCTCGACCAATCAATTCTGTTAGCTGTCTCTTCAATTTTACTAACTCTTGAGGATTCAACCAATATGGGGCTCTTGCCAATGGAGACGAACCTAACAAAATCTTTATCTTGTGGTCCACAACTTGATGTGGAGGTAACTGAGCGGCAAGTTTTCCGGCAACACATCCAATAGGTTCGGGAATAGATTCTTGACCATCTCCTATTTTGACTCCAATAGTATCCAAAACCATTGTAAGAAATACACGTTCTCGATGTCTAACCGCCTTATGCAACTGAGTTAAGGTAAGAAACATAGGATTCCAATCCTTATCAATTAGTGTTTCCATCCCGAGCGTTGTTTTTCTAACGTCCTCTTTGTCTGTTGCAAGCATGTTTCGATTATCTCCGGAACCCCTCATTTCGATTACATATTTATGAATCATTCCATACCCAAAACAAATTCAAACCCATCATATTCAAGACAACTAAGTCTAACTTAACCTTTCAATTTTGATTTGGACAAGAACTGCCCTACTATATTATTAGTATTTTGAGAACCTTTGTTAAAATTGATCTTTATTTCACACATCTTTATTACATCCAAATTCAATTAACGAGCTAACTAGTCGATATGAAGTTGTATGTTGGTCCAGTATCAATCATCATTCGGACTCGGTCCCCTTGTATCCTTTTTGTCAAATATAGAAAGGGTCAGTTTTGTCTTGAATAGCGAATAAGGCAGGTTGTGTCTGGCACAACATTACCTCTTCTGACTCATCTTTAGATCTTCAAGCATTTCTAGTTCAGCAACTTCCTCTTCTACCATCGCCTTGAAATGACTTTGATTGTTGTGAGGGTGTCCGACATTCTCTAGCGAAATGACCAAGCTTGTTACAATTGTAACATGTACAAACCCCCCTATGGATTGTGAGGGAGTAGTCTTTGGAGCCAAGCCCTTGACCTACTAAGGTGATGGTAACACTAGCAATTTCTGAGATTCGATGGGTCTTGATGTATCCAAAAACTTAGAACTTCCGACAAAGGGACTTGCACTTCGATTCGATGGTGACTAATTCGGTTGTCTATTAAACCTTCTAATGTCATGACCCGATACAAGATACGGGATACAGGATACGGAATACATGATATAGGATATGGGATACATGATATGCTTACAGGATATACCTACAAAATAAGGGACATTATTTTTAGCTCATGACTAGATTAGCTCTTGGAGTATATTTTTAGCTCATGCCTATATTAGCTCTTGGAGTTGTGAGTATAAAAGCTCTGACTTAATTGTTATACAATCAGTTACTATCAACACTAGTCATTCGACGATCATTTTTGTCTTGTTCTTGCCTATTGTTCTTGTCTTATTCCTAGTTCTTGTCCTGCTCTGAGTTAAGCCTCCTTACTCTTGGATTGTGGTTTGATAGTTTGATAGTAACTCCTTTCATAACTCCTTGATTTCAAGTTACTTTTTTTTTCTTGGTTCTTTTCCTTCGTTTTCCTCCTTTTTTTTTTCACAAATCATGACAAATTTTGAGCAATTTCAACACGAACACCAAATGTTGCTTCATGAGCTAGCCACTTTGCGCAAAGTGGTCACAGATCTGCAAGGTTCCACCAACGTAGCTGTTAAAGGTAAAATATTAGGAGCATAGGATGTCCTACTGTGGAGAGAATAAGGGTATGAAGGTTTGTAAGAAGCATGGAAAGAAAGGTTGTGAAGGAGGAAAATCCTTACCAAGAGGAAAAGGTGAGTAAGGAAAGGTGAATAAGGAAAAGGAAAAGGAAAAGGATGACGTGGCGAGAGGAAGGGTAGTTAAGGAGTAGTTAGGGCAACGGAGAAGGGGTCTCCACAAGAAGTTCAACAGGAGAGAGAGAGAGTCAATGAATGGATCTAACAAGGCAATAGCCAAAATCCGTTCTTGCCTTTGACTTCGGAGACCAGTCATTGTGGCTTTGAGAGAAGGTGTTTTTATATATATATATATGTGGAGAGTTGATAGAAAGAAAGTGTGTAGCCTTTCTTGAAAGTAAGAGAAAGGAAACGGTTAAACAGGAAACGGTGAGGTTTTCATGTTTTCTTGTTTAACATTTGGCGACCATGGAGGGATTTCGCCATTGCATGTTAGCATTCATTAAGAAAAGAGGTTAAAAGTGACAAAATTTTCATTCTGAAAAAGGCTCAGAAGGTGTAGAGCTGGATGTGTAAAGGAGAAGGAATGAATGGAACCTGGAGGAACCATCGTCCTGATCCAGCCTTAGCTGATCAAAGGAACCAAAGGCAGGCCAATAAGTGGCTGCCCAACAGCAACCTGAAACTGACAAAAATAGACGTCAAAATATCCTTGAAGATAGTAGAGGATATTGCAGAAACAATACAGAAATCTGAGGCTGATCCAGAGAATTGGAGGCAGTATCAAACAGCTGGTTTAGAGGAGACTGTGAGAGGAAGGAGTGCCTGTTCATAGACCGAGATTGCAAGGAGAAGGATCTCCTGAGAACTCCCGAAGAGGAAGGGAGGAAGGTGTAAGAGGAAATACACCAAGCAAAGGATTATTACAAATATGGCACTTTTCCCGGGAATGTTTGGGGGTACGGTGATGTATCCCACATTCTCTGCAGGAAAGAAAGAAAATCCGAAAAGGCACTTACAACAGTTTGAAGAGGTAGTAAAACTGTATAAGGTGACGGATGCAGAAAGGCTGCTTATATTTCCACATACATTGAAAGGAAATGCCTCTGACTTGGTATTATGATTTGAAAAGGAAGTCAGAGAGGATTATCAGAAGGTTACTGATGCTTTAAGGAATATTTCAGAAAGGAGGAATTGCCGGAGGAACATTTAGAGAAGTTAAGGACTATCCTTCAAGGCAAAACAGAAAAGATAGATGAATATACACACCGTTTTAAGAAACATGAGAAAAAGTGTAAGGCATATGTAAAGATGGATGCCTTATTGCAATGGTATAAGCAAGGGTTGCTAAAACCATATAGAGATCTAGCACTCTATCAATGAAAAGGATAGAGAGGATCTCATTAATCAATTAAAAATATATGAGAAGAAGAGAAGGCAATAGAAAAGATTAGAAAGAAAAGTTGAAAGTATATGGAAAGAAAAGAAGAATCCTCTGATGAAGAAAAAAAGGAAGCTGATGTAGTAAAGGTTCGAAATATATAATAGATGAGAAAGCATTGGCTCAAATGATGAAAACTTTGAAAAGAATCACAGTTAAGGAGGAGATAAAAGCAAAGGTATGGTGCACTAAATGTAACAATCCTAGCCATACAGTGGAGTAATGTAGGCTGCAACTGCCTACGTGCCAAATATGTAGAAAGGAAGGACATGTGGCTCGAAACTGTAGACATTCCTGAACCAGAATGTGGCTGGTATAGAGACAGAATGGAGAATGGATGAACGTCCACCTCCTAAAAGGTTCCCACCTAATAAGAACCGTGGGAATGATAGGAATGATAATATTATTCCTTATGAGAACAAGAATAATATATATGGCAGAAGGAATGAAATTCCTTATCAGAATATGAACAATGGATATTATGAGAAAAGGAATGATGTTCCTTATAAAACAGAGAGGATAGGTATTATGGAGAAAGAAATGGTCCATATAATGGATGACAGAAGGATATATCCTATAGAGAAAGAAATGATAAATAGTATAGAGGAGAAGCAAGACTTTATCAAGGTCAAAGAGGTAAAAATGAGCAATATAATCAGATAAGTGATAGACAAGGACCACATGGTAGGAATTTTCCATCCCAAGTTTGTTATACATGTGGTGAAACAGGACATATTCCCAAGCGGAATGTGCAACCTCTTACTTCCACCAAAATGACTAATGTGCAGCCTACAACACGGCTAATTCAAATAGAGGAGGGAAAAAATGAGTGTCCACCCGTTGCAAGGGCAATTATAGCTCTTCAAGGGAAAGAGAAGGAATATTCTTGTTATGGAGAAGGAGAGATAGAAACTATTCCTAACAAGAAGGAGAGCTTGTTACAGGAACATGTAAACAAGCAGGAGCAAAATCCTGACCAAAAAGGTTGGACTGATAATGAATTAGAAGGTATAGACAAAGGTGCTATAAACAAAGGTAAACAAGGTTTTTCATTGTTACCATTACAGGATATGACAATGGACTCCATGTATCACCAAGCTATAAATTAGGAGGTAAAGGTTACGCTTGGACAGTTGATACATGTAGCTCCTTACATAAGAAATTAGGTATTGAATGCATTAAGTCTGATTCAACAAACATCACCTTCGAATGAAGGATGTACAATTTATAAAATGGATAAGGAAGTAATGTATGAAGGTGATTATGATAGACAAGTTCTTTGCATCACAGTATATGTGGGTATGAATAAGTTAAAGAGAGTGTTAATAAATGGAGGTTCATGTGTGAATTTTATTGAAGAAGGTGAATGTAAAAGGATGGTTTAGGACCAATCCAACCTGCCCCATTTAACCTTAAAATGGCTGATCAACGAAGTGTAAGGCCATTAGGTATAGTAAGGGCAGTTACTATATCTGTTAAAGGACTTAAATTTAAAATATCCTTAATAGTCCTGTGAATGGAAGGACATGATGCAACATATACTAAGTTCTTAGCTAGACCATGGATTAAGTCTGATAAGGTTATTTAGAACTGGAGAACAGGAAAGATGATAGTAGAAGGAGAAGGAAAAACTAGTGATCTATAATCATATTAAAAGGTATGTTAAAAAGAAAATCCAATCTCTTGTTTTAGAAGGATATGATTGGTTTAATGGGCTAGATGATCAAGAAGAAGTAGAATTCCTGAAAGCATATCCTAATTTAAAGGTCTTAATAGATATTGACCTTCACGTAGAAAGAAAATTGTTAAGAAGAAAGAAAACGACAGACCTGGATTACATGAAAAGTTCTATAAAGCAATCCCATATAAGATTGATTTGCAGGAACAACTTAGAGTATACATTGTGTATACCACATATCCTTTAAAGCAAGTGAATATAAACACAGAAAAGAAGCCAAAGGAACAAAAGGAAAAAACTATTCAGGAACAGGAAGAGAAAGCAAATGTGAGCCTAAGAAACAAGATGTAGGAAATCAAGTGCTGTAATTTAAGATATCAACTTTCAACCAAGAACTCAGGAAAGAGAGGAATAACTTTTGGAAGTACAAAGGAGAGAATCCACAGTACCATGAAGATCAACATCCAAAGGAAGGAGTAGGATAGTTGCCGTGAACAGCAACAAATAAGGAGGGGGCAATGTCAAAGGTAAAATATTAGGAGCATAGGACGTCCTATTGTGGAGAGAATAAGGGTAGGAAGGCATAGAAGGAAACACTGTGAAGAAGGAAAATCCTTACGGGAGGAAAAGGTGAGTAAGGAAAAGGATGATGTGGCGAGAGGAAGGGTAGTTAAGGAATAGTTAGGGCAACGGAGAAGGGGTCTCCACAAGAAGTTCCAACAGGAGAGAGAGAGTCTCCACACTTTGTTCTCTTGTATTCATGTTAGAAATGAAGGTGCATATTATAAGATTTGTGTGTGTGATATGTATACTCTTAATGAATGGATGTAACAAGGCAATAGCCAATTTGTTCTTGCCCTTGACTTTGAAGACCAGTCATTGTGGTTTTGAGAGAAGGTGTTTTGATATATAATATGTGAAGAGTTGATATAAAGAAAGTGTGTAGCCTTTCTTGAAGGTAGAGAGAAAGGAAACGGTTAAACAGGAAATGGTGAGGTTTTCCTGTTTCTTATTTAATAGCGATGCATGCAGCTGCTGATGCATCCTCCAAGGCTGTTAAATAGGCTCTGTCTCAAGCATCCATGGTTTCCTCTCCATTGAAATCTTCTTTGGAGCCGAAGATCAGCATACCAAAAAATTCAGTGGCAATCGCACTAATTCCAAGGTTCTAAATTAGATCAAGCTTTTGATCTTCATGCAACACACTGTTACTCAACCGATGCACAAAAGGTTGGCCTTTTGGCATCCTACTAGTTGGATCCCCATGGGCTTGGGTTGCTCTTTTGCTGGAGCGTGACGACCCATTAATAAAAGACTTCGAAGGATTCATGGCTACTTTGAAGCCTACTTTAGAAATCTTGATAAGTATTATTCCACATGCACGAAGTTAAGGAAGCTCGCACAAGGATCCCGACCAGTTCCATCTTTGCATCCAAATTTCAGTAACTTTTGCACGAACATTCCATGGGATGAACTGCATTAATCGAACAGTTCCGTTTTGAGTTGAGGGATGATGTGAAGGACCTTCTCCTTACATTACCGGATGTCCAAACCTTAGTAGAGATCATGCAACAAGCCCGTTCGCTGCGACAACTGTTTGTTCGGCGCGTTAGAAAAAATCTTGTCAGCAATTCCTGCTAGCCAATCCTGTAGCTATAGCACATGTTTTTACGACATCTTCTAGAGTAGTTCTTATGGAGGTCAACAAATACAAGCGTGGCCCACTTCAGCTTCTGAGAAGCAATGTTGTCACGGTGAAACTTATGCTTGTATTGTGGTGAAGCAGACACAAGGTGGCAGAATGTCCGTTAAAGCCAGGAAGTTCAAGACATGTGAAGTTGAAGCTGAAGTTTAGTTATCCACTTCATCTAGGAGCCGCGAAGTGGATGTAGGTGCAAGCTCCATTGGTGCTGCTCACACCATTCTATCACTCAAGTTTCCTATACACATTCACTCTCAATAATCGAGAGCTCAAGAGTCTGCCTTGTTAGACACTAGTGCAAATGCATGCTTTCATGGATGACACTTTTGTAGCTCAGCATGGCATTCTGGTGGTAAAGTTGAAGCGTGCAATTCCTGTAGAGGTTGCAGATGGCGTCTAATTACTTCTGACGAAGTTACCCATGCTACCACACCTCTCTTTTGCACCATGGCACATTCAATTGTTCGATTTCCTTCAACTTGATAAAGACTCAGATGACTCCATTGTTTTGGGCTTCGTGGTTGCAAATCCTCAAATCGACTGGAGGTCTAAGATCCTCACGTTTTTTTTTTCTGGCAGCCAGGATCAATCCTGTACCTTTCTGCATGCAAGATATGACCTTAGTGTCTAAGGCAGTACAAGCTACAGGATTGACTGTGCCTACTCCTGTATCAGTGTTGAAGATTCCTCCTCGACAGGATCATCTCATGTCAGTTCTCACACCCGCAGGCTCCTCCACTCCTGTAAATTCACGGATTCCTGTATAGGGTTCTTTCAATCCTATATTAGTGTCGAAGGTTCCTTCTCAACATGATCCACCTCTTGTCAATTTGTTAGCACTTTTCGTAGGCTATCCTCACTCTTGTGCATTCACAGACTTCTATACAGGATTTTCCAATTCTGTACATCGTTAACATCAGCACAAGTTTTCCCAATCCTGCCTTTTTTCATTACTCTGCTTCTGTTCCATCCCCCGATCCTTCCTCTTTTTCATTCTCAGCTTCCTCTCTCCTCTCCGAGTTCTTACATTACTATGCATGAACTGCCACTGATCTTGCTCCTTTTCATCTCTTTACTTTTTAAGTAACTCCTACGTCCTCTTCTACCTCTCTGTATCTGACTCTCCTGTTTTTCAATCCCCCTCTTCTCCTTTTACTTCTTCCTTCCATCCAAGTATCACTCATTCCAGGATGTTTTGATAAGCACAAGGCGCAGTTCTTCCTATTCACAGGTCCTACGTCTGTCTATCGATTTTACGAAGGGAAGACTCCACCATTTGGACCAATTTATGCCTTGTCACCAACAGAATTGGAGGTTCTTGCAGTACATTGAGGACAATTTAACATCTGGCTTCATTCATCACTCAAAGTCCCCTGCAAGAGCACCTATCTTCTTCATCAAGAAGAAAGATGGGAGTTTTGCGTTTGGTTATGGACTACAGGGGTTTGAATCAAGTCACCATCCAGAACCAATACCCATTGCCATTGATCCTGAAACTTCTCGATCGGTTACGAGGAGCAAAGGTGTTCACAAAAGATCGACTTACAAGAGGCCCTACAATCTTGTACGGATTCATCCAGGCGATGAGTGGAAGACTGCCTTTCGTACAAGGTATGGACATTTCGAGTACATGGTGATGCCTTTCGGACTTACAAATACCCAACCGTGTTCCAACACATGTGAATGACATCTTCGCGACTTTTGAACCAGTTTGTGGTGATCTACCTCGATAAATTTTGATTTTTCTCCAAGGACCAGGCAGCACATGACAAGGATACTATGGAGTTTGGGCTACATCGTCTCTCCTGCTGGTGTTTCCATAGACATGCACAAGATGAAGACTATCGTGGAGTGAGAGAGGCCAAGTCTGTACAAGACATACAATGTTCCTTGGCTTTGCAAACTTCTACAGGCGATTCATACATGACTTCTCCAAGCGTGTAATTCTACTCATGAAACTCACCAAGTGCACATGGGATTTCTCTTGGTCCGATAAGGTGGAACATGCATTCACAGCACTCAAGGACGCCTCACGACAGCTCCAATTTTAGCACATCTTGATTCTTCTCGTCCCTTCTTTATTGAAGTAAATGCTTCGAACTTTGCAGTAGGTTCTATCTTATCACAAGTTGGAGAAGACAAATTACTCCATCTTGTAGCCTTTCACTCTCATAAATTTCTTTTGACAGAGATCAATTACGAGATTCATGACAAGGAACTCAAGGCCATTGTGGATTCGTTTGAGAAGTGGTGGCATTCTGGAAGGTGTTGTCATCCTGTACAAGTTCTTACGGATCACAAGAACCTAGAGTTTTTTTAAACGGCTCAAGTTCTCAGTCGGTAACAAGCTAGGTGGGCAAAATTCCTATCACATTTTGATTTTGTCATCGTCTATAGGCCTGGCTTTGGAATGGCAAAGCAGATGCAATGTTTAGGCACTCTTATCTTGCACCGACCCCAAGCGATCCTGCATATGACTGTCAAAAGCAATGTTGTGTGTCCTGATCAATTTCGGCTTGTGGCACTACAGGTTCATTAGGCTCCAGCAAATTCAACACTTCTACAGGACATTGTTTGCAGTTGGTTACAGACGACTTAGTAAAGAATGTGTTCTCACACATTAGTTCTGACATCGCAAGCTCCTCGTCCTCCAGTTCCCGTATAGACTACAAGTTGTTTACCATACAGGACAGAATCCTGTACCGGAAAGGTCTCCTGTACGTTCCTGTTAGTTTATAGGACTCATGTGGTATAGGTTGTCATGATACCCCGACTACAGGACATTTGGTGTGGCCAAGACAATTGAGTTGGTGACTCGCAACTATTGGTTGTCACAACCCGATAAGGAATAGGATTCCGGATACAGGATATAGGATTCCGGATACAGGATATAGGATGCAGGATTTCGGATATAGGATACGGGTTACAGGATATGCTTGCAGGATATTCCTACAGGATATACTATAGGATATTCCTATAGGATATGCCATATAGGATATGCTACAGGATATGCCTAGAGGATAGAGACACTATTCTTAGCTCATGACTAGATTAGACTCATGACCAGATTAGCTTGGAGTTGTGAGCATAACAAGCTCCGACCTAATTGTTGTACAATCAGTTACTATCAACACCAGTCTTTCTACGATCATTCTTGTTCTTGTCTTGTTCTTGTCTTGCTCTTTGCCTCCTGCTCTTGTCTTGCTCCTGGATCATGTCTTGTTCATATCTTGTTCCTGGATCCTGTCTTGCGCTTTCCTGTCTTGCTCCCGGATCCTATCCTGATCCTGGATCCGTCCTGTTCCTGTCTTATTCTAGTTCTCCTGTTCTCGGTCTTGTTTCCTGAGTCAAGCCTTCCTGTTCCTAGAATCCTACTCTCTTCCTGGTTCCTGGATCGTGGCTTGACAGTTTGATAGTAATTGCTTCCCTAGCTCTCCGATTCCTAGTTACTTTTTTTTTTCCTTCGTTTTCTTCCTTCATTTCCTCTTTTGTTTTTCTTTCATAGATCATGGCCGATTTCAGCACTTTCAACGCGAGCACCAAATGTTGCTTCACGAGCTGGCCACTTTGCGCCAAGTGGTCACGGATCTGCAAGGTTCCACCAACGCGGCGCATGCAGCTGCTGACACATCCTCTAAGGCTGCTGCGCAGGCTCTCTCTCAAGCATCGGTGGTTTCCTCTCCATCGAACTTTTCTTCGGAGCCGAAGATCAGCATGCCAGAAAAGTTTAGTGGCAATCACACACCGATTTTCAAGGTTTCCTGAATCAGATCCGACTCTTGATCCGCATGCAACCACGCCGCTACTCGACGGATGCACAAAAGGTTGGCCTTTTGGCATCCTTACTAAGTGGATCTCCACGAGCTTGGGTTGCTCCCTTGCTGGAGCGTGACGACCATTGATGGAGGACTTTGAAGGTTTCGTGGCTGCCTTTGAAGCCTGTTTTGGAGATCCCGATAAGTACCGTTCTGCATGCACGAAGTTATGGAAGCTCACATAAGGATCCAGACCAGCTTCCGTTTATGCATTCGAATTTCAGCAATTGTGCACGAACATTCCATGGGACGAGATTGCATTGATCGAACACTTCCGTTTTGGACTGAGAGATGATGTGAAGGACTTCTCTTACATTACCGGATGCTCAAACGTTAGCGGAGATCATGCAACAGGCCGTTCGCTGCGACAACCGTTTGTTTGAGCGCCGTCAGGAAAAATTCTGTCAGTAGTTCCTGCCACCAATCCTGTAGCCGTAGCACATGTTCCTACAACACCTTCTGGAGCAGTTCCTATGGAGGTTAACAAATCCAAGCATGGCCCACTTTCAACTGCTGAGAAGCAACGTCGTCGGGTGAGAACCTATGCTTGTATTGTGGTGCAGCAGGACATAAGGTGGCGGAATGTCCTAATAAAAAGAAAGTTCAACGCGTGAAGCCGAAGCTGAAGTTCAGTCGGAAAACTTCAATGTCACTTTGTCTAGGAGCCGCAAAGTTGGACGTAGGTGCAGGCTCCATTGGTGCTGCTCATACCATTCATCACTCAAGTTTCCTGTACACATTCGCCAGTAACCGAGAGCTCAAGGAGTTTGCCCTGTTAGACACCGGTGCAAATGCATGTTTCATGGATGACACTTTTGCAGCTCAACATGGCATTCCGGTGGTGAAGTTGAAGCGTGCAGTTCCTGTAGAGGTGGCCGATGGTCGTTTGATTGCTTCTGGCGCAGTTACCCACGCTACCAACCTCTCTTGCAATCATGGTGCATTCAACTGTTCAATTTCCTTCAACTTGATCAAGACTCGGTCGACTCCCATCATTTTTGGCATGCCATGGTTCGTTGTTGCAAATCCGCAGATCGACTGGAGATCTAGGACGCTCACGTTTTCCTCTCCAGCAGCCAGGATCAATCCTGTACCTTCCTGCGTGCAGGATACATCTTGGTGTCTGAGGCAGTACAAGCTACAAGATTGACCATGCCTGTTCCTGTACCAGTGTTGAAGACTCCTCCTCGACAGGATTCACCTCATGTCAGTTCCTCTCCACTCCTGTAAGTTCGCGGATTCTTATACAGGGTTTCCAATCCTGTACCAGTGTCGAAGGTTCCTCCTCAACAGGATTCACCTCCTGTTGGTTCGTCAGCACACTCATAGGCTCTCCTCACTCCTGTGCATCCACGGACTTCTGTACAGGATTTCTTCAATCCTGTACACTTGTCAACATTCACATCTGTTTCTCCCAATCCTGCCTCTTTTCATTACTCTGTTTCGGTTCCACCCCCAAGATCCTTCCTCTTTTTCAGTCACAGCTCCCTCCTTTCCTCTCCGAGTTCTTACCACTACCATGCATGAACTTGCCACTGATCTGCTCCTTTCCACCTTTTTGCCTTTCAAGTAACTCCTACGTCCTCTTCTACCTTTCTGTTTGACTCTCCTGTTTTTCAATCTCCTTCTCCTGCTTCTGTTCCTTCTCCTCCTCTTCCCTACCATCCAAGTATCACTACTTTCAGAACGTTTTTGACAAGCACAAGGCTGCAGTTCTTCCTATTCACAGGTCCTACGACTGTCCTATTGATCTTGCGGAAGGAAAGACTCACCGTTCGGACCGATTTACGCATTGTCACCCACAGAGTTGGAGGTTCTTCTTCATCAGTACATCGAGGACAACTTGGCATCCGGCTTCATTCGTCACTCAAAGTCCCTGCAGGAGCGCCTATTTTCTTTGTCAAGAGAAGGATGGGAGTTTACGTTTGGTTGTGGACTACAGGGGTTTGAATCAAGTCACCACTCGGAATCGATACCCGTTGTCAGTTGATCCCGGAACTTCGATCGACTGTGAGGAGCAAAGTGTTCACGAAGATCGACTTACGAGGGCCTATTGTACGAATTCGTCCAGGCGATGAGTGGAAGACTGCCTTTCGTACAAGGTATGGACACTTCGAGTACACATGCACGTTGTAACTAAAGTGGGCATGATACGTGAAAAATGGGAATATAAAATAAATTACTAATTAATACTTAAGTTTTAATTATTAATTAATCATTTAATTAATATGTAATTAAGCCTTAAATATTAATTAATTAATTAATTAATCCTTCAATAACCTTACTTAGTAAGGAATATTCCTAAAATATCTTAGAATATTCATATTATTCTAAAAATAGTTTACAATAATGAAGAAATACTATCAAACATAATTACAAATGAAATCATTTTCTTATCAACATGTTAATTTTTTATAAATACTTTCTTCTATCATACAAAGAAATCTTTTCATTTTGTCTAAATCATCACTCTCCGGATTAATCAAATCATTTTGGTCAATATCTTGATGTTGTTGCCACCACTTAACACTCTCACGAATGCAATTGGGAGTTGCCATCCTTGTTAATACATAAGATGTGATAAGAGAAGGTCTGCATAAAGGCTCATCTAAAAACTGACGTTCCTTAAGAATAATATTATAAAGCGCCCGGTTGCTATCCTTCATTTTATAAAATTCAATATCACGAGAAAGAAAAGCTTCAGGAAATGTATGATACGGTGGATACTGCTCACAAAAATTTTCGAGATTCTTCTTTCTGAGGCACGTATCCAAGTAGTTCACTAGCTCATCCATGATATCGGTATCAGAATATGGATCGAAAGTGATTGGATGAATACAAGCAATGTTTTGGTTGAGCATAGCCTTCTGAGGAGAGTCGTCTACTACTAAGATATGTGCGTTCTTCATTATCCTTAAGCGACTGATCTCCCCATGAGTCCCAATTATTCTTTCATTCTTGAAGAAGTATGGCTTGCTTTCCTTTCTTATATTGTGAAATTCGAGAGGTTTATAACATATTCGCTGGTCAAAAATCCAATCTTTACGAATCACCTCTTCTGCAACACTACAATGTTTCTTAAGTAAATCAACAGCGGTGTTAAGTTATGAATCTGCATGCATGACCAAATCCCCACAAGCGCACCCATCTCCTTAAGCTTTTGAAAGAGACGATCCAACCCTGGACGAAAAATAATATCATATCGAAATTTACCATGACAAGGAATGAAATCTCCTTGTTTGATTTCTTTTTTCTATCCTGGGCCTTTGTCGATGAAGCAGAACACCATTGACATCCAACAACACAATATGGCCATGAGTAACATGAGATAGCGTTGCCTCTTGAATACTTTGCAAATCACTTGTTTGCTCCCTTTCACATTTATCCGTTGCCACTATCTCGTTGCCTATCCCTTCATCATTTAATTGTACATCATCCTTACAAGATTCAGATATTGCATGCGCTGAAGAAATTGATTTCGGAACTGAAGCCAATAAAAATGATGATGAAGTGGCCCCCATGGTAACGATGTTTTGAGCTGCATTATTATCCATTTCCTGCATGAACTCTGTCATTCTGACATGTGGCACAAGAAATTGTCGCCAAACCCCTCTCTTACCTCATGGCAATGCTGAAAATCCATGTTCTCAATTATTTCATTACATCTGCAAAATGATAATTAGCTGACCTTAAAATTATCAAGGTATATTATTTACCTTGTTAATGTGTGACCCATGTTTGAACTAAAAGCTTCATTAATCCTTGAGAATTTATTTTCTGTACAAATATAAAAGAAATATACAAAAATGCCTTATGTTACACTCATTTACAACTATTCATCACTCTATCAATTCATTATCAATTCTTCTTCGCTATTACCTTCTGAGTGAGGCGAAGAAGGTCTAAGCCGCTTGTGAGATGGTTCAAGATCTTCTGCATCTTCTATTGATGTTTCCATGGGTCCTGGAGTGTGCGAATGTTCTGTACTCCTCGAGATAACTTCCGGTCTAATATCTGATTGAAGTTCGTTCTCAGACTCCGAGATTGAACCAGATTCACCTTCAGAGCTATCGCACTTATCTGGAGGGAACTTTCTCAAATACGCCTTTATGGATCGTTGGGGTACTCAGTTGAGACCCAATCTATCCACTTGTTCAGGTCCTCAACCATGGTCTTATCCTTTCAACGGCAAACACACATGTATGCCGAAGGTAACACTCCTTCAAGACGGACCCCCTAGTGCAGTAGTCAAAAACCCACGCATCACTGTGAGGACCCCTGATCAAGTTGACGATGCTCCGTGCCGCTTGACTTGTAATGTTTGGATAACGTACATTGCCGAATACGTCACTCATACCTATCGGTGTATCGGATGGAGGTTCAGGGCCGTTGGAGTGCAAACAGATGCCTGGCCAGTCATTTGGAAGCTTGAAATTGTTTGGCGCATTCCTAACAACCAAGTGAACAACGTATCAATGCACTTGGGATTAGCATCGTTCATATAAAATCCTGTCCAACGATGTCTATTCTTCTTGGCGAAGGCGAAGGCAAAAGTATCGGTGACATGAGCAAGAATCAAGAAATAAATACCTGAAAAAGTAGGTATCAGTGAAGAGCGCAAGCATGAATTCAATAATAAATACCTTCTATGTATATGCTTGCACGGCTAAGTTTCTCCACCAGATCCTCTAGTGCCCTATCTGTCGAAAGATTTTTTGACACCCGCCGATCCATCACGAACAATTGAAACGGTTTCCTACAAGCAGTGATGTTACCCCATAAAGTCTCCGAATCTAACAACAAACATCTGTAGGGCTTGTCGTGATTCGTAGCATCCTCCTTTATAAGGTTCAATTCGGTTCTCCGCTGCTGAAGGACTGCCATAAGAGAAGGCGTCATCCCAATGTTCTCCTTTTTGGCGTTGGCGTGCAATAGATTCTTGCCTAGATCTTCCGATTGGTTCACCCATTCGACAAGCATATCATCGTTCGTCACATGCAAATATTTGCTACCTCTTCATATGTTGAAGTCGAGGTCCAACCCAGTTTGTGGCAGTGTATTCCCAACCACTCCTTGAAATGCCTGACCGTCTTCAACTCCATTGCCTTGAGATGAAAAGGAGAGGTTGGGCTGCTGTTATTAATTTGTAGTTTGCCATCGATCACCAAATCAGCCAAGACTTCCATCTCCTCCATCGTTGTTCCATTTAAAGGCTTCAACCATGTGAGCTTGAAATCGTTGTCTACATCCTTTGTAGATTGAACAGACTTAGCCTTCGGCGTCTTACTGGGTTTCTTTGCAGACTTTTCTGAGGGCTCCCCTTCACTTGTCTGCTTCTTCTTCAGTGTTCCTTTTGAAAAGGATTCCATAATCCCCAACCATTTGGCAAAGATCCTATCTTCGGGGCAAGAAATCAACATCATCAGAAAGGATGTTTCCTTCCCGCCCACCTGGGCAAAATCAACTGCTGCAATTTCTTCAACTCTCTGAGGAAAAAGACAGATTAATATACCGGCGAGATAAATCCCGCCCAAACAATTTGCTTACCCGGTATTCCGCAGATTGTGTATTCCCTGCGGTAGCTCTTTGTGGTCGCTGAAGAGATTCCCACACGGCTCGCGTGTGTTTAAACTTCTCCCATATTTTGCTGTTGTAGTGGTTGGTGTCGGCAGCGTCCCATTCCGCCGATAACTTATGGTACTGCTCGATTGTGAGATTCGGCTTAGCTAAAAACGCCGATCTTTTTGTCAGCTTCTCACGGGTATGCTCGGAAAGTTTTGTTGCCATCGTTCCTTTGTTGTGTTCATCGAGAAGTCGTTGGGCTGCCGTTATTGTGTGCTGGCCACTAATGATGTAGTACTTGATAGATTTTTATTCTCCGTCTGAATCTTCATGAGTTGTTCTGGTGTTGTGATCCAGACTTTGTCAGCGCCCTTCCTTCTTTCATAGTATGGACACAAAACAGCATTATGTGGAACGGTATAAGAATTGTCGTCCTTCATCTTCTCCATGAGCTCAGCTACACGTTCCTGGTTGCAGTTGTTCTAGTGTTCTCGGTACACTCTTCTAGCTCCCAAAGCTCCCTAAGCAAATTGAACGTGATCTGTAGAGAACCTGAGACCGAGCCATCCTCTTAATCTCCATTATGATGTCGCTGTGTTCTTCTTCAATGTGAAGAGGGAAGATTGCTTCACTTGCTGATTTTCTGTATTGTGAAGCAATATCTCTTGACAATACACCTACTCGATGAGTCTGAAGATTTTCGAAGTAGACATCCAGATGGATCCCCTCTATAGATGGGCTTTCGTTGAGTTGTGAAGAAGAACTCCAAGGTCAACATCATTAGTGAACACGTGAACGTCATTATCCACAAGTCGACAAAACCACTCGAAATTAATGTTGTAACTGACGACCTCTGGATCTGAGAACGTGACATTGGATGGAACAAGGCATATGTGTCGAGAATCGTCCAATCTGGGTTCGCAGCCTGCTTTCGGGTGTTTTGACTAGCGAATCTACTTTCCATTGTTTTGCTTGTCCATGAGATGTGACAGAGGTTAATTTGACAGCAGCCATGGTTGCTCCAATGCGCTTCCCATTTATCTTAAAATATGGCCAAGTTGATTCCAGAATCCCCCTGCCCATCTCTTCTCCTACTCTTGTCTTTAATGTCACCTCAATTCCACATTTGAATACAAAAATGATTAGTTCAAGTATCCGAGTATAACAGATTTTATTTTAATTCTTACCCAGAATTTGACGACGACTCCATACTAATGACTCGATCTCCTTGTTTGATCAAATCATCCTTCTGCAAAATAATACACTATGAATACAAATCATATAAAAACGCACACACACTTGTATAAACCCGAATATACAAAAATAATACACAGAGAGAAGTAGACGTAATTAACTGTCCGAAGCTCACATTTGTGTTAGTGCAAAAGAAAGATAACATTTCGTTTTAGAACCACCACAAATGTGAGCTCTGGACAGTTTTACATAGATTCCTAGCTTTTACTCGAAATATTATGATAAGATGATAAAAGTAAATAAAATGAGATATGCAACTTATATATACTAATACACATATATATTCACATGGAAGGTGCGGCGGGATTAATCTCGCCACCCCTTCAATGCCTCCTGAAAGAGTGGTGGGATTAATCTCGCCACCTTTCTGGAGGCCTTGAACGGGAGTGCGGAATTAATCTTGCCACCCTTCTCGGTCTCAGAGAGAACTGGGCAGGATTTATTTCTCACACCCTTCAGTGACTCCAGAAAGGGGCGAGATTAATCTCGCCCACCATGTAAGTGATGGTTAAATGAATTTCCCCACCCTTCCCAATTCTCTCCATTGGTATGTTGAAAACCTTCTACGTCTCAAACAGAAACGTTTGGGATTGGTCCGACTCACCAATGGAGAAAAACAAAGGAAGGGTGGCGGGATTCATTCCTCCAACAGGCATTGAAGGCTCGGTGGGATTAATCCTGCCGCCCAGGGCCTTCACTCGGTCCCTATGCGGTGGGATTAATCCTGCCGGACGCCAATTCCCTGCGCGGAATAGGGCGGGATTAATCCGCCGCCTAGGCACTTCAGGCAGGCCAATGGCAGCGGGATAAATCCCGCCCGATTCCACGCAGGGCATGCGTACGCAGCGAGATTAATCCCGTGTCCCAGGCCCTTCACTCAGGCCTTAGTCGGCGGGATTAATCCCGCCGAACGGGCAATGTTGTGTGAAATCTTGCGGGATTAATCTCGCCGTCTAGGCCCTTCAGGAAGGCCAATGGCGGCGGGATAAATCCCGCCCGATTCCGCGCAGGGCATGCGTACGCGGCGAGATTAATCCCGCGTCCCAGGCCCTTCACTCAGGCCTAGTCGGCGGATTAATCCCGCCGAACGGCAATGCCTTGTGCGAAATCTTGCGGGATAATCCCGCCGCCTAGGCCCTTCAGGAAGGCCAATGGCGGCGGGATAAATCCCGCCCGATTCCGCGCAGGGCATGCGTACACGGCGAGATTAATCCCGCGTCCCAGGCCCTTCACTCAGGCCTTAGTCGGCGGGATTAATCCCGTCGAACGCCAATGCCCTGTGCGAAATCTTGCGGGATTAATTCCGCCGCCTAGGCCCTTCAGGAAGGCCAATGGCGGCGGGATAAATCCCGCCCGATTCCGCGCAGGGCATGCGTACGCGGCGGGATTAATCCCGCCCACCATGTAAGGGATGGTGAAATTAATCCCACCACCCTTCTCAGTTCCCTCCATTGGTATTTTGTAAACCTTCTCCGTCTCAGACAGAGTTAGTCGGGATTGATTCAACATCGAGAGACTAATCCCGCCGCCCTCTCGTAAATCATGCGCTCACACATATATATTGGCTGCGGCATTTTGAACAGGGATGGGTGGGGGCGGGATTAATCCCGCCGCTTATATCCTGCGGAAGTGCCTGAGCGGCGGGATTAATCCCGCCGCCCTCCGCGAAGGGCATGAGCGTGGGGCCGGATTAATCCCGCCGTTCATGTCCTGCGTGAATTCCCTGGGCGGCGGGATTAATCCCGCCGCCTTACGCGCAGGACATGTCATGCAGGCTCTTCGGTTAGCCTTCCGTGCAGGATCTTTCATGCAGGCTCTTCGGTTAGCCTCATGAGCGGCGGGATTAATCCCGCCGCCCATCCCCTGTAAATGCCCTGCGCGGAATCCGGCGGGATTAATCCCGCCCATTAGGGCCTTCACACAGGCCATTGCCGGCGAGATAAATCCCGCCGCATTCCGCGCAGGGCATGGGTGAGCGGCGGGATTAATCCCGCCGCCGAGGCCCCTCACACAGGCCATGGGCGGCGGGATTAATCCCGCCGCTCTTCGGTTTGTCGTAGAGCGGCGGGATTAATCCCGCCGCCCATAGCCTGCGTGAAGGGCCTCGGCGGCGGGATTAATCCCGCCGCCATGGCCCCAACCATATAGCGGCGGGATTAATCCCGCCGCTCGAGGGGCTTAGCGTGTGTGCGAGAGATAAAATTAATAAATAAAAAAATTATACAGATAAAAACACACACATATATATATGTGTGTGTGTATATATATATATATATGTATGTATGTATGTATGTATAGGAGTGTACGTGTGTGTGCAAGAGATAGATAAATAAATAAAATTATACAGTACTGGTACACATAATATATGTGTGTACATAGGTATATATATGTGTATATGTATATCGTGTGTATGCGTGTGAGCGAAACAAATAAAATCATACAGATAAACAAACACACACACACACATATATATACACAGGAGTGTGCGTGTGTGTGCGAAAGATAAAACTAATAAATAAATAAAATTATACAGATAAACACACACATATATATGTGTGTATATAGATATATAATCCATAGAGAAAAGAGAGAGTCTGTGAATATATAAGCATATATATAAACTAGTGTTGTATGTATGTATATATGTATATAGGTATATATATGTGTATATGTATATTGTGTGTATGCGTGTGTGAGCGAAACAAATAAAATCATACAGATAAACAAACACACACACACACACACATATACATACACAGGAGTGTGCGTGTGTGTGCGAGAGATAAAACTAATAAATAAATAAAATTATACAGATAAACACACACATATATATATGTGTGTATATAGATATATAACCCATATGAATATATAAGCATATATATAAACTAGTGTTGTATACTATTTGTTAATATGCATTGATTATATATATATATATATATATGTGTGTGTGTGTGTGTGTGTGTGTGTGTGTGTGTGTGTGTGTAAAGCAGTGTGCGTGTGTGTGGGAGAGATAGATCAATAAAAAAAATTTACAGATACTGGTACACATAATATATGTATGTATATATGTATATAGGTATATATATATGTGTATATGTATATCGTGTGTATGCGTGTGTGAGCGAAACAAATAAAATCATACAGATAAACAAACACACACCCACACACACATATACATACACAGGAGTGTGCGTGTGTGTGCGAGAGATAAAACTAATAAATAAATTTATACGCACACTCCTATACATATATACATACATACACACACACACACACACACAGATCTCACCTGTGTGCACAGCCGCCGCCGCCGATTTCACAGCCGCCGCCTCTTGAAACCCTAAGAATATACCTAAACCCTAAAGGAATTAAATATATATATTAACCCTAATAGAATATTCCTTCTGAGAATATACTTAAACCCTAAAAAGAATAAAATATAGATTCGCCCTAAACGAATATTCTTTCATTATATTATTAGCGCGTGCGTGTGTGTGGTGTATCACATACACCCCAAAAATATAAATCATGCAGGGATTTAACATGTGTGTGTCCATGAGAGTGTTAAAGTTTCATGTGTATCAATACATACATACACATTGCATATATTAATACACATAATATATACATACACACGTGTATACACACAGACATACATACATATTACATGGGTTTAGGGTTTAGGGTTTAGGGTTTTGGATTTAGGATGGATCATGCATGGTGTGTATGTATGAGAGAAGAGAGAGTGTTGAAAAATTATTTTTGTACACATTGCATATATTAGTACACATATATACTTACACATATTATACACAGATATACATACATAGTATATGAGAGAAGAGAGACAGTACATATTATGGATCATGCATGGTGTGTATTATACACACAGACATACATACATATTAGTACATAATATTAGAGAGACCGAGTACATATTATAGATCATGCATGGTGTGTATGTTTGAGAGAAGAGAGACAGTACATATTAACATGGATCATGCATGGTGTGTATGTATGAGAGAAGACAGAAAGTACACATATATACATACAGAGTACACATATATACATGCACACGTGTATACACACAGACATACATACATATTACATGAGTAAATTCATTGTGTTACATATTAGGGTTTAGGGTTTAGGATGGATCATGCATGGTGTGAAGAGAGAGTGTTGAAAAATTATTTTTGTACACACATGTATACACAGGGTTTAGGGTTTAGCTCCCAACAAGCTTAATATAAATATTACACATGTAAATTCAATGTGTTACATACACACAGATTGAGTACATATATCATACATGCGTTGAACATGATGTTTTCAATAAAGAAGCAACATATTTCTTCAGTTTGGTTTAGGGTTGTGCATGTGTGTGCATATGTGTTTTTGTAAGTTCTTGTAATGCGTGTGTAAATTTATGATTGTGTTTATATATGTGTGCAAAACAAACATCGAATAATTAAGAAAATAATATTAATAAACACACTATGAACATATTTTAAATTATACATAATAATATATGATTTTATCTAATATATAGCCATATATAGTTTTAATAATATATATTAATTTAATATTGATAAAAAGGTTTAACATTGAAATATTCTTGAAATAATAAGAAATTAATTGAGAAAATCCCATTAATATATACAAATGTAAATTAAGTACTCAAATAATTAACTAAATTAATTATCATAATCATGTTTAATATTGGAATATTCTTGGAATAATAAGAAAATAATAAAGAATATCCCATTAATATAAAGAAGATTAATTACTCAAGTAATTAAGGAAATGATATTAATATATATATTATTAAAACTATATATGACTATATATTAGATAAAATGATGTATATTATGTATAATTTAAAATATGTTCATAGTGTGTATTAATTTAATATTGATAATAAGGTTTAACACATGAATATTCTTGAAATAATAACAAATTAATTGAGAAAATCCCATTAATATATACAAATGTAGAATAATTACTGCAATAATTAAGAACAAGACTAATTTAATTATGATAATCAGGTTTAATATTAGAATATTCTTCAAATATTAATAAAATATTAAAGAATATCCCATTGATACTAGGAAATGAAAACTAAATACTCGAGTAATTAAGAAAATAATAATAAACAGACTATGAATATATTTTAAATGATACATAATAATATATCAATTTATTTATTGTATAAGTATATATTTATATATATATATATAATATAAATATACTTGAATACTAAGAATGTAGAATATAGTCTAAAATTTCGTAATATTAAACAGCTTGAATCACTTGAATAACATTAAATGCAATTTTAAAATACTCATTGGAACTGGAGAGTATATATGTCAGAGTGTCGGATATTTGTGTCAACTCATCTTAAATTTTATTTTCTGTTCTTTTTAAAAAATTTGAATTTCTGACATATGTATTGTCGGTCTGACATGTAAATTTGAAAATGCATTTAATTTCCCACTCAAATTCAGATCTGGTTCTTTCTCCGGCAAGGGTTTCTTCATTTCTGTATTTTTCACTCTTTAGATCTTCTTTTTTCTTCATAGTGATCATCTCAGGAGCGAGATTAAATTGGGTGCTATTCTTTATAGGAAAGCACGGCGCCTTCAGTGCTGTTTACAAGTAAGTATTATAAACAAATTTAAAAATACTTATAAAGATTCACTCTCTTACATTCTCTCTTAAAATTACAATTTAGGGGTTTAGGAATGCATTAGGATTATAATATATTCCGTTAGGGATTTATCCCGTTTAAATATCCTTTTAACTTAATATTCTAGGTTAACCGGGCGGCGGGATTAATCCGGCCATTTCTTTTTGCCTCTTCGAAGAGGTGGCGGGATTAATCCCGCCACCATCTCTCGGGCAATGCTTCTCCGCCACTGAAAAAGAGTGGCGGGATTAATCCCGCCGATAACCTTCTCAACTGATGAAGAGTTACCAGAATTTATTAGAAAGAGTTGTCGGCGGGATTAATCCCGCCAACCATTTTAGGAGGCAGGGAAGGGGTGGCGGGATTAATCTCGCCACCACATCCCTGTTTTAAGGATTTGGGGACAGGATTTATCCCGAGATCTCTTTGAAATCATAGTTTTGGAGAGAGTTATGTGCGGGTTTAATCCCGCCACCCATTCCCCGTCGTAAGAATTGTGGGCGGGATTAATCCCGCCTTGGACTCCCTCCGACAAGGAAGAGCCGGCGGGATTAATCCCGCCGACTCTCCTCGAAGGGGTTGAGTCGGCGGCGGGATTAATCCCGCCGACCGTTCCTCGTCGGAGGGATTCGTGGGCGGGATTAATCCCGCCCATCAGTTGTATTAATCAAACATGAGATATTATCTCTAAACATAATTATGTATTATTGCATATGCATATTATTAAGTAACCGTAATTCAGATTTCTTAAAAATATTGCATAAACAGATATCATAAATAATACAATTATTTATGTGCAGGACAATATGTTTAATACTGGAGATAAAGTATGTCTTCTTCGGAACAACGAGATAGTTGGCACTGGAACTGTGGAAGTTCGAGATAATAATGCATCATGTCACAATATTGCCCAAGGATCTTGTGTGTACGTATGGGTGAACACCATTTACAAGCATGTTGAGGTTCTGGGAATGGAATTTGAGGAGGGTTCTCCTGTATTGTGGAATTTGGATGAAGTCAAGGCTGACACAGAATATGCAGAGTCACAAACAAATAGTAGCACGAGTTTACCAGATGATGGCTTGCCTGCTGTGATGGATGAGGTGATTCTCTTTCTTCATGAGATTGAAGTCGGAAGAGGCATCATCACAGCTATAAATCCAATGGAAGCAGTGTCAGAAGAGAAACTAGGGTCCGACTTCGTGGGTGTAGTTGTGACAGAGGTTTCACCTAATGGCACATTGTATCCTGGATCCCTCGTGAGGTGGCGAACATCTGAATTAAGACGGCAAGATGGTTCAACATATTCTGGGTTGGATTTCAATAATAACAACCCGGAAGAACAACTCATATTTGAAGAGGTTCCTTGCATTGGTCCTATTGTAAGAAAAAGGCGATTCATGGGTTGTAGATCTTCCCCTGCAAGTTTCAGCAAGAGGGTAAAGATGGATCCTACATCTTCCGAAAGTGTTACGAGCATTTCCATGATTGACTGTTGCAAGAAGAAGTGTTGTCAGATGGCAGACCGGAATGAAATTACCCAATGTAGACATGTCTTTCGTATGCTCACCCAAAAGCAAAGGCATGAGTTTGTATATGCTGCACTAACTGGGTGTATTGATGGAATGGCCTCGGACACAGGTTATCAGAGTACATCCATGGTATTTAATAAGGTGGCCATCTCTTCAAAGCTTGGTACAGTATATACGGGATCCCAAAGACCACGTTCTACCGTCGGAGGGATGAGTGGCTAGATGGAGCGCGAACCTCAGTTCATGGGAACACTCGCTTGGTCAAAACCCGCTCTCACATCATGGCAGCCATAGAGATACTCAAGGCTTTTGTGGAAGCAAATGCAGACAGGATGCCTCACAAATGCCGAACCACAAATGCAGGGGTCAGGGAAAATCTCAAGGTTTTACCTTCAATCTACACTCAATTGAAACTGTGTGAACATGTGAACAAGTGCCTCAGTTTGATGGGGCTCCAAGCAATCTGCACTGGTACCTTCAACAACATATGGAATACTCATTTTAAGGATGTGGAGATTGCAAAACACTCTAGCTTTTCTAAGTGTGACACTTGTACATCATTGAAGGCTGCAGAGGCTTGTGCAAAAACCTTGGTGGAGATCACTACCATTCAAAGGAAGATGGAGGCCCACATGATTGCACAACAAACTTGCCGGTCTCAGTACTATGCACACCGCATGCTTTCTGTGTCACGCCCATCAGAGTACCTGTGCTTGATCCATGACAAGATGGATCATTCAAAGACCAGCATTCCAAAGCTCTTTGCAACACCAAAGTGCTTGGAAATGTCATGAAACTTCCGATTTCATTGACAGGTGTGCTAACACATGGACACGGTTGTGAGTCATATGGACACTTTTCACTTCCACATTGGTCTAGCGACTCCAATTTCACTATTGGGTCGTTAGCCATGTGTTTCAGAAACCTTGAAGCCCACTCACAGACAAGTCCTATCAGTGATCTCAAAGTGAAGAAACAACACCTTCAACCTTTACATAATGCTCTCATGAACACATCTGCACTTGAGGCTACTTGGGAATATGAGAGGCATTGTCAGCAACCTGCACAAAAAACAGATGGCCCTGTTGAGAGTTCAGGTTCAGTGGAGGGATCTAGCTCAAATAGTGTACATGTGTCCTCAACATCAAATAAGCTTCCTCGTCATTTGCTTTTACAGATGGATAATTGTGCAGGCGAGAACAAAAATAGGTAAATCATTTTACTTAAGGGTTTCTCAAGCTCATACTTACTTTTATTTTCTAGATATGTGCTAGCATACTTGTCAATGCTTGTTGCCAAAGGTGTGTTTGAAACAATCACGCTCAGTTTCCTTATGGTTGGTCACACTCATGAAGATATTGATGCGTTCTTCAGCAAGGTCTCCAACTCTACAAAAAGGACAAGTGCACTTACCTTACCGCATATGATGAATCTTTTTGAAAATTGCATCTCCAAAAAAAGTTGTGCTTTGCTTGTGACTGAGGTGCCAGACTTCAAAAAATTTCTCAAGGAGTATATAAAAGAAGGGAGTGATTCTTTAGTTGGTCACCTTGTGCCGCTACAATTCTTTTTCTCCATACGAGATGGTATACCTATTATGCAGTACAAGTTACGGCCATCAGAGCAGGAGTGGTTACCGAAAGAGGGCTTAATGCTCTTCAAAAGTGGAGAGGATGGAAAGCCACTTCTCCCAGAAGGACAACCAGACCCTATTCCATTGAGTGCCCAGCTCAAGGAACAAGAGGTTATTATTGATGGCATCAAAAAATATGTGGCATGGGTTCAAAAATCGATGCCAAAGAATTCTGATAAGGCAACTGGTTACTCAGAACTATATAAGCATGTGGTCAACTATTGGGAGACTGTTGTTCGAGAGTTGGAAGGGCCTACTGTCACAAGTACAGAATTGCAACACCCTTTCTGGCCTAAAACAAGGTGGCGAGAGGAGATTGAAATGACATCACTGAGCATAGACGACATAGAAGCCAGTAGTGATGTGAAGTGCAAACCCCACACTTTGTTGGACAAAGGAACCAAAAACCTAAAGCATACTTTGATTGCTGCAAGGATCTTCAAAAACTAATGATGGTTCTCATTACTCCAGATGCGTCATATAATCAGCCTATTTGGATGGGTCAAATTATCGACACACCTGAAGTAATCACAAAAAATAGTATTGTTAAGGTTGCATGGTTCAAACCACAAAAAAGGCGACACGAGAAGGAGAGCGAAAGATATAATGGATGCCTAGAGAAAACATGGTCTCCCAATCAAAAAGACCCAGCATGTTTTATAAATGTTAAATCCATTCGATATGGGTGGATGTTAAGAAGCGTTGATAAAGTCACGATTAACAAAACTGCAAGGGAATGTATGTTTTCTGAAGCTTAAAGCAATTACAAAATTATAAAATATCATATATTTAATATTCATAATTATTATAAACTCTTTAATAATAGTACCAAATTGTATACTTAACTATATAAATTTAAAAAATGATATGGAAGATTGACTATATTATTATAGGATTTTATATATATATTACTACTATAAATTTTAATTAATAATGTTATATTTAAATATTAATATTTTAATAACAACATCAATATTTATAAATGTACCTCTTATGCTCTTCCTTAATTATATTAGGCAATATATTATATAATTTAATACATTCTACTTTTATAATGTTATTAATTGTTGTTCAATGAATGCTATAATTTATTAAAGGGTAGAATACAAAATAGAATATTCTAAAGAATATTCTCTTTTCAAAATATATTCTAAAGAATATTCTCTTTTCAAACATATATTCTAAAGAATATTCTCTTTTCAAACATATATTCTAGAAAAATGCTAATAATAGCTAAAATTGCTAATTATTAGGAAATGGGACTATAGCCATGCCCATTTTAGTTACAACTTGCATACACGGTGATGCTTTCGGCCTTACCAATGCCCCAGCTGTGTTCCAACACATGGTGAACGACATCTTTTGTGACTTCTTGGACCAGTTTGTGGTGATCTACCTCAACGACATTTTGATTTCTCCAAGGACCAGGCGGCACATGACAAGCATGTACGATTGGTTCTACAGCGGCTTCACGAGCATGGCCTGTATGCGAAGGTGGAGAAGTGTTTTTTCGATAGGGATTCTGTGAGTTCTTGGGCTACATCGTCTCTCATGCGGCGTTTCCATGGACATGCACAAGGTGAAGACCATCGTGGAGTGGAGAGGGCCCAAGTCTATACGGGATGTACAATGTTTCCTTGCTTTGCAAACTTCTACAAGCGGTTCATACAGGACTTCTCCAAGCGTGTACTTCCACTCATGGAACTCACCAAGCGCACAAAGGTTTTCTCTTGGTCCGACAAGGCGGAACATGCATTCAACACTTAAGGACAACCTTCACGACAGCTCCGATTTTAGCACATCCTGATCCTTCTCGACCTTTCTTCGTTGAAGCAGATGCCTCGGATTTTGCAGTAGGATCCGTCCTATTACAAGTTGAGAAGACAAGTTGCTTCATCCTATAGCTTTTCACTCTCGTAAGTTCCTTTCGGCGGAGATTCAATTACGAGATTCATGACAAGGAACTCAAGGTTATTGTGGATTCGTTCGAGGAGTGGCGGCATTTCCTAGAAGGTGCTGCGCATCCTGTACAAGTTTTACGGATCACAAGAACTTGGAGTAATTTTCAAACGGCTCGAGTTCTCAGTCGACGACAGGCTAGGTGGCGGAGTTCCTATCATGTTTTGATTTCGTCATTGTTACAGGCCCAGTTTTCGGAATGGCAAGGCGGACGCATTGTCTAGGCGATCTTACCTTGCACCGACCAGGCGATCCTGCATATAACTGTCAAAGACAAGTGTTGTTGGGTCCTGATCGATTTCGGCTTGCGGCACTACAGGTTCATCGGGTCCAGCAGATTCAACACTTCTACAGGACATCGTTCGCAGTTGGCTACAGACGACTTGGCAAGGAATGTGTTCACACACATTAGTCCTGACATTGCAAGCTCCTCTTCCTCCAGTTCCCGTTCAGACTACACGCTGTTTGCCATTCAGGACGGACTCCTGTACCGGGAAGGTCTCCTGTACGTTCCTGCTGGTGTTTGTAGGACTCTTGTGGTACAGGATTGTCATGATACCCCGGCTACAGAACATTTTGGTGTGGCCAAGACAGTTGAGTTGGTGACTCGCAACTATTGGTGGCCTGGGTTACGAGGTTTTGTGGAAAGGTTTTATACGGAGTTTGACACCTACAATAGGTCGAAGATGCCTCGTCATGCACCCTCTGGTCTTCTTCGTCCTCTTCTTGTTCCTTTGCTCCTTGGAGATCCATTTCATGGATTTCCTCACAGATCTTCCTCCTTCTCGTGGATTGATGCAGTTCTTGTGGTGGTTGACCGTTTCACCAAACATGCTCATTTCCTACCATGTAACAAGACTGCTACAGGCCAGACAACTGCTGAGTTGGTGATCCGCAAAGTGTTCCGACACCATAGTCTTCCTGAGAGCATTGTTTCCGATCGAGGTCCACAATTCATGTCCAAGTTTTGGCGAGAGCTTCTTCGGAGTCTACAGGTTAAAGCGGATCTTTCTTCAGGATATCACCCACAAAACGATGGGCAGTCCGAACGCACAATTCAGACCTTAGAACAGTATCTTCGTTGCTTCATCAGTTACCAGCAGGACAACTGGTTGGACCTTCTTCCAATGGCGGAGTTTGCCTACAACAACTCCGTTCACGCATCTACAGGATAGACACCTTTCTTTGCTCTTACAGGCCACCATTCACGTTTTGACTTCGCTCCTCCCGCTTCTCCTTCTTCCGCTCCTACAGTACAGGATCGTCTTCAGCATCTTTGGCAGGTACAGAATGATCTCCAGGTTCACCTTCAGTAGGCACAGGAACGGTACAAGCATCATGCTGATGCTCACTGTCAGCCGGCACATGCATACAAGATTGGTGATCTCGTGTGGCTTCTTCATCGACACATTCGCACCAACATGCCTTCTTCTAAGTTGGATTTTCAACGATTGGGCCCTTACAAGATCGTGGTGGAGGTAAATCCTGTAGCTTTCCGACTCGAGTTACCATCCACGGTGAAACTTCATCCTGTGTTTCACACCTCCTTGTTGAAGCCGTATCATCCTTCTTCTCTTCCTGGTCGTGCTTCTTCTCCTCCCCCTCCTGTGGTCATTGCTGGTGAACCTGAGTACGAAGTTGCAGCCATCCTTGATTCTCATCTTCATCACCGCCAACTTCAATACTTGGTGGATTGGAAAGGTTATTTGCCTATTGATCGCACTTGGGAACCTGCATTCAACTTACTCCATGCTTCTTCCAAAGTTGCTGCCTTCCATCGGCATTATCCTGCTAAACCAGGTCCTAAGACTCGTGGAACTCGTCCTTAGGGAGGAGGTGCTGTCACAACCCGATACAGGATACAGGATTCCGGATACAGGATACAGGATGTAGGATTTCAGATACAGGATATGGGTTACAGGATATTCCTACAGGATAACCTATAGGATATTCCTATAGGATATGCTATATAGGATATGCTACAGGATATGCCTAGAGGATAAGGGACACTATTCTTAGCTCATGACTAGATCAGACTCATGACTAGATTAGACTCATGACCAGATTAGCTTGGAGTTGTGAGCATAAAAGCTCCGACCTAATTGTTGTACAATCAGTTACTATCAACACCAGTCTTTCACGATCATTCTTGTTCTTGTCTTGTTCTTGTCTTGCTCTTTGCCTCCTGCTCTTGTCTTGCTCCTGGATCATGTCCTGTTCATATCTTGTTCCTGGATCCTGTCCTGCGCTTTCCTGTCTTGCTCCCGGATCCTATCCTGATCCTGGATCCGTCCTGTTCCTGTCTTATTCCTAGTTCCTGTCCTGTTCTCGGTCTTGTTCCTGAGTCAAACCTTCCTATTCCTGGAATCCTACTCTCTTCCTGGTTCCTGGATCGTGGCTTGACATTGGTGGCCTGGGTTGCGAGGTTTTGTGGAAACGTTTGTACAGAGTTGTGACACCTGCAATAGGTCGAAGATGCCTTGTCACGTGCTCTCTGGTCTTCTTCATTCTCTTCATGTTCCCTCTGTTCCTTTAAGATCCATTTTTATGGATTTCCTCACAGATCTTCCTCATTCTCGTGGATTTAATGTAGTTCTTGTGGTGGTTGATTGTTTCACTAAACAGGCTCATTTCCTATCATGTAACAAGACGACTACAGACCAGATAATTGCTGAGTTAGTGATCCGCGAAGTGTTCCGACATCATGGTCTTCCTAAGAGCATTGTTTTCTAATCGAGATCCACAATTCATATCCAGATTTTGGTGAGAGCTTCTCCAGAGTCTACAAGTTAAAGCGGATCTTTCTTCAGGATATCATCCGCAAACTGATGGGCAGTCAGAACGCACGATTCAAACCTTGGAGCAATATCTTGCTGCTTCATCAGTTACCAATAAGACAATTGGTTGGACCTTCTTCCTATGGCGGAGTTTGCTTACAACAACTCCGTTCATGCATCTACAGGCCAAACACCTTTCTTCACTCTTACAAGCTACCATCAACGTTTTGACTTTGCTCCTCATACTTTTCCTTCTTTCGCTCCTGCAATATGGGATCATCTCTAGCATCTTTGTTAGGTATAGGATGATCTCCGAGTTCATCTTCAGTAAGCACAGGAATGGTATAAGTGCCATACTGATGCTCATTGTCAGCCGACACTTGCATACAAGATTGGTGATCTCGTGTGGCTCCTTCGTTGGTATATTCGCACTAACAAGCCTTCTTCTGAGTTGATTTTCAACGATTGGGCCCTTACAGGATTGTGATTGAGGTCAATCATATAGCTTTCCAACTAGAGCTACCATCTACTGTGAAACTTCATCGTATGTTTCACACCTCTTTGTTAGAACCGTATCATCCTTCTTCTCTTCCTGGTCGTGCTTCTTCTCCTCCTTCTCTTGTGGTCATTGACAATGAACCTGAGTACAAAGTTGCAGCCATCCTTGATTCTCGTCTTCATCGCCGCCAACTTCAATACTTGGTGGATTAAAAAGATTATTTACCTACCAATCGCACTTGGGAACCTGCATCCAATTTACTTCATGTTTCTTCCAAGGTTGCTGCCTTCCATCGACATTATCTTGTTAAACCAGGTTCCAGGACTCATGGAACTCGTCCTTAGGAGGAGGTGATGTCACGACCCGATACAGGATACGATACGGGATACAGGATATGCCTACAGGATATACCTACATAATATGCTTACATGATATACCTACAAGATAAGGAACATTATTTTTAGCTCATGACTAGATTAACTCTTGGAGTATATTTTTAGCTCATGCCTAGATTAGCTCTTAGAGTTGTGAGCATAAAAGCTTTGACCTAATTGTTGTACAATCAGTTATTATCAACACCAGTCATTCGACAATTATTTTGTCTTGTTCTTGTCTTGCTCCTTACCTCATGTTCTCGTTTTGTTTTTAGTTTTTGTCCTACTCTTGAGCCAAGCCTCCTTGCTCTTGGATCGTGGCTTGACATCTGAACCCAGACTTTGGAGGAAAACTCCTAGGTTTAGGTTTTGCTTCCTCCCCCTTATTGTACAAGTCCTCCAACAACATGCCATAAGCAACCTTTTGAGCTGCCTCCTGACATTCACGATAGCTTGTTGGCTTGTATCTTAGGATCTCCTTTCGCGTCTTCTCATTCAAGCTGGCCATGAAGCAACTTCGAGCTTCATCATCGCTCATGTTCGGGACCAAACGCTATACACTTTCAAACCAATAAACATGGTCTACCGGGTTTCCCCGAACTCCTTGTTTACAAGCTGCCAAATCAGCATGCAATCATAATCCAAGGTCATCCGGCATATATTGCTTTTGATCTCCTTTTTCATGTGTTTTCAGCTGTTTTGATATTCAGGTTCACCTTCAACTATCCGCCACCAAATCTTAGTTTCTCCTTTGAGAAACTGCTTGGCACACGCAATCCTTTGTCTTTCTCACGGAAGCAGCCTCGAAATAGCTTTCCATATCATACAACCAGTCATCCAAAACTTTGTAATCCTTTGAACCCATAAAATCCGAAGGCTTGACCAATTTGAACTTAATAGGACCACTTCCACCTTCATCTACCAAAGAATTCAATTTAAAAGAACTTGACTCTAAGTGATATTTCTTCTTCTTTCTTCTTCTTTCTTCGTGTGTCCGGTTGTGAAACTTCTAGTAATGTGGTAATCACTGAAATTTGATCAACAACTTCACTGATTTGATTGTTCAACCCTATAATATCCCCTTGACGTTCATTTAGGGCATCCATCATTATTTCCTGCCAACCAAACCGCTGCCTAGCTTTAGGGGGTCGACCTAGATCAGCTTCATCCATCTCCTCATTTTGAGCCTTTGCAACAGCCCTCTCTGCCTCAGGCTCTAGTTGCTTTCTTTTGCTCATCATATTGAACCCTAGTTTCAACACTTGGAGAATATGCTTAGAATATTCCCAATATGAAGTTGAAAACACCCTGTACAAGTTGTACACCCACACACATTAGCTTGAACCAGTATAAGACTTTCAGACATACCTAGAATCTCATGCCGACTTACTGAGCAAGTATTCTCCGAAGTTTGATAACTCACAGGATCAAACTCTCTGCGCAGAATACAGACATGTCAACAGAAAGCAATAGAATAAATCAAGAATTTAGAGTTATCTAAACACTGAAACACCCTATGACTTAATGCAATCCTACTGACCGCATAGAACTTCCTCTAATACCAATTGTCAAAGTTTTTACCTAGTGCCACGAAGGCGGCTTGCCAGGTGCCAACCTTGAAATCCCCTCTATGGAAACCCCACAGAATCTGGTAAAGTAACCCGTATTAGGAACCTAACCCGTATTAGGAACCCAACCCTTAGGAACTCAAACCCCTAGCTAACTAAGTCCATAAACGAGGCTCACCTTGTGAATCAGGATACACGGACGAGCCGAGCTATAGGTATCGTTCCTAGCTTGGCATGGTTGAGGCGGCTAGAGCAAGGCCTTAACCATTAGTTCTGCAGAACGTGAACTCGAGCAATGCCTTTGAACTTGCGAGCAGGTTTTCGGACCAAGGAATTTGACAAAGGGTACGTCCTTGGAAGTAACGTACCCCTGTCACAAAGGCGAGATCCTACCAACAATAAGGATAGTCTAACCCAAAGGTGGGACGTACCCCTGTTGTGTGGAAGTTTGGGCAACACAATAGAGGGTTGCTCCTTGACAACACAAGCTTAGCTTGCACCGGTAGGAGGTTAATGAGCTCTCTTTTGAACCCAGGAAGCCTCACTACATACACTCTACCTTAATTATGTGATGAAGCCCCCCCCCCGTTTTCCTAAATGAGTAAGTGGGCTGGCACGGAAATGCTAACCCTTAATAAAATTGGGATGTCCTAACCTAACCCTAAACCTAACCCCATTAGGGCATGGGTTAGGGCAACCCTAGGGTTAGGTCAACCCTAGGGGTGTCCCTAACCCTTTTTTGACAAGCTATATTTAACAGAAAACCTATCTTGTAACGTCAAACCGGGGGAGAGTTTTCTAGAAGATAAGTACTACTTTCGCTTAGAGTTTCTCGAGGTACCTAGTGACAGCCGGCCGGACTAAGCAGGGTTATTTCTCACTACAACTAAGGTTCGTCACACATCTCGGTAGGTAACAACAATCAAACCCCAAAGTAAAGGTCCAGCCATAGTAAAATCTATGACAATGACCATTCATGAAGTATACATGAAAGATTCTGTAAAGCATTTAAAAGATTATAAAAAAAATGAGACAAATAAAGAATATAACAAAAGAAAAGATAAAGTCCTTAAAGAAAAGAGATGATATTTTAAATGATGAGGAAGGTTTGAGACTATAAGGCTAATGAGAAAATGTTATTATAGTTAGTTAAATCTTTGAAAAACAATCTTGCATATAAAGAATTAGATGCCAAGGTATGGTGTGCCAAGTGCAACAATCATGAGCATACTATGAATAAATGCAAACTAAGTTACCAAAATGCCAAATTTGTGATAAAGAAAGACATTCAGTAAAAAACTGTAAATATTTTATTAATCAAAATGTGACATATGTGGAAAGAGAAAGGAGAAATGAAGGAAGTAAGGTCAGTATAACAGGCCGCTTCTTGTGAGACAATAACCTATTACCACATTCTCATCTCATAAAAGCTCTATTGTGGAGCATATACTGGGAATTGAGAAGAAGGAAGAAACAAAAATCTTTTCAATAATAGAAGAAAATATTCCTTATACAAGAGGTTGTATGAAGAGAATCAAGTTAATTATGCTCCACCATACAAGCCTAATATGAGAAGGAATAAGACGTCTTATAGAGGACCAAAAATACATATCCAAGAAAAGAAATTTATGGATCAAAATGATTATAGACAAAGAGAAGTTTAAATATGAAATTCCATTAATCTTACTTGTTATATATGTGAAAAGAAAGAACATATTTCTTTAAATTGTCCTAGGAATCAATCTTTTATTTCAAATAATGTTCTTAAATGTTATCATGGAGCTTGATTAATTGATATGGAGAAGAGTGAAATAGAAAATCAGTCTGTCGTGAGAGCAATAACCTATTCAAAAGAAACAAATGTCAAAAACAGGAATTCATGACTGCAAAAGAAGAAATTCTATATATCCATTATAAGATAATATGTAGAAATGAGACTCCCTGAGTTTATTTAGGATCATGGTTAAGAAACCAACAACAGACTAAAATATTTCAAATTAACCGATTCTATTTTAGGAAGGAATATTTTGGAAGAAAAGAATATTTTTGTAAAATAAAATATTCGAGTGAAACAAAATATTCATGTAAGACAGAATATTTTTGTAAAATAGAGTAATTCGATGAAGCAAATTTCAGATGATGTGGTAGAATCAATAATTCAAAGTGCATTGAGTCAAGAAATCATAATTACGTTGGGACAATTAATATATATTGCCCCATATATTAAAAATTAAATTTGTAAATGCTCAAAATCTTTACCTACTTATACAGGATATGAAATTCACCAAGTAGAAAAGCATTATAAAAAAGAAGATGATTATGATGAATATGTACCCAGTATTACAGTATATATTGGTAGAAATAAGAAAAATGGAGCTCTTATGAATGGAGATTCAAGAGTTAACTTTATTAAAGAACATGCTTGTAAGAAAATGGGTTTAAGCCCTATTGAGCACACTCCTTTTAATTTAGAAATAGCAAATCAAATAAGTGTTAAGCATGTGGGTATAATGAGAGGAGTGACTATATATATAAAAAGTATTAAGTATAAGGTGTCACTCATTGTTCTTCAAATGGAATAAAAAAAATACTATATATATCATGTTATTAGGTAGACCTTAATTAAAATCTATATTGAGAATACAAGATTGAAGAATATGAAAGATGACATTAGAGAAGAAAAAAGATAAACTAATGATTTATAATTGTACTAAGAGGTATGTTAAAAATGAATGTTTTAAAAGGATATAATTTAATGGGTTAGATGATTAAAAAGAAGTAGAAATTCTGAAAGTAAATCTTGATGTGAAGGTCTTAACATATATAGACCTTTATGTAGTGATAAAAGGATAGAAAATTGTTCAACAAAAAGAAAACGATAGGCATGGATTACAAGAAAGTTATATAAAGTAATCTTATATTAGATTGATTTACATGAAAAGCTTGTAGAGTATGCATATTTGTATACCACATGTCCTTTGCAGCAAATGAATATAGACACAAAAAAATAAGCCAAAGAAACACGAAGAGAAAACTATTTAATAACATGAAGAAAAAGAAATAACGAGCCTAAGAAACAGCAAGAAGAAAATCAAGTGTTGCAACTCCTAGTATCAATTTTTAACCAAGAACTTAAGAAAGAAAGAAGCAACTTCCAAAAGTATAAAGAAGTAAATCTAGAATACAATGAATATCAACATGATAAGGAAGGCATACAATACAACAATTTTCAAGCCGTTTTTAAGAAAATCAAGGATCATGATAGTAGCATTGGTGTTGTTGAGTACTTCATCCTAACCAACAAAGAGAGGACTCTGACGAAGCTTCCATTCATGGACCGAAAGTTGTTTGATGATCTTGAAGAGCTCCTTGATGGGAAGCAAAACATATTGCCAACTTATGTCCTGGATACCAACAATGCAAGTTGTAACTAAAATGGGCATGGCTATAGTCCCATTTCCTAATAATTAGCAATTTTAACTATTTAATTAGCATTTTCTAATATTAAAGGAATATTCTTTAGAATATATGTTTGAAAAGAGAATATTCTTTAGAATATTCTATTTTGTATTCTACCCTTTAATAAATTATAGCATTCATTGAACAAAAATTAATAACATTATAAAAGTAGAATGTATTAAATTATATAATATATTGCCTAATATAACAATTAAGGAAGAGCATAAGAGGTACATTATATAAATATTGATGTTGTTATTAAAATATTAATATTTAAATATAACATTATTAATTAAAAATTTGTAGTAGTAATAATATATATATAAAATCCTATAATAATATAGTCAATCTTCCATATCATTTTTTAAATTTATATAGTTAAGTATACAATTTGGTACTATTATTAAAGAGTTTATAATAATTATGAATATTAAATATATGATATTTTATAATTTTGTAATTGCTTTAAGCTTCAGAAAACATACATTCCCTTGCAATTTTGTTAATCGTGACTTTATCAACGCTTCTTAACATCCACCCATATCGAATGGATTTAACATTTATAAAACATGCTGGGTCTTTTTGATTGGGAGACCATGTTTTCTCTAGGCATCCATTATATCTTTCGCTCTCCTTCTCGTGTCGCCTTTTTTGTGGTTTGAACCATGCAACCTTAACAATACTATTTTTTGTGATTACTTCAGGTGTGTCGATAATTTGACCCATCCAAATAGGCTGATTATATGACGCATCTGGAGTAATGAGAACCATCATTAGTTTTTGAAGATCCTTGCAGCAATCAAAGTATGCTTTAGGTTTTTGGTTCCTTTGTCCAACAAAGTGTGGGGTTTGCATTTCTCACATCACTACTGGCTTCTATGTCGTCTATGCTCAGTGATGTCATTTCAATCTCCTCTTGCCACCTTGTTTTAGGCCAGAAAGGGTGTTGCAATTCTGTACTTGTGACAGTAGGCCCTTCCAACTCTCGAACAACAGTCTCCCAATAGTTGACCACATGCTTATATAGTTCTGAGTAACCAGTTGCCTTATCAGAATTCTTTGGCATCGATTTTTGAACCCATGCCACATATTTTTTGATGCCATCAATAATAACCTCTTGTTCCTTGAGCTGGGCACTCAATGGAATAGGGTCTGGTTGTCCTTCTGGGAGAAGTGGCTTTCCATCCTCTCCACTTTTGAAAAGCATTAAGCCCTCTTTCGGTAACCACTCGTGCTCTGATGGCCGTAACTTGTACTGCATAATAGGTATACCATCTCGTATGGAGAAAAAGAATTGTAGGGCACAAGGTGACCAACTAAAGAATCACTCCCTTCTTTTATATACTCCTTGAGAAATTTTTTGAAGTCTGGCACCTCAGTCACAAGCAAAGCACAACTTTTTTGGAGATGCAATTTTCAAAAAGATTCATCATATGCGGTAAGTAAGTGCACTTGTCCTTTTTGTAGAGTTGGAGACCTTGCTGAAGAACGCATCAATATCTTCATGAGTGTGACCAACCATAAGGAAACTGAGCGTGATTGTTTCAAACACACCTTTGGCAACAAGCATTGACAACTATGCTAGCACATATCTAGAAAATAAAAGTAAGTATGAGCTTGAGAAACCCTTAAGTAAAATGATTTACCTATTTTTGTTCTCGCCTGCACAATTATCCATCTGTAAAAGCAAATGACGAGGAAGCTTATTTGATGTTGAGGACACATGTACACTATTTGAGCTAGATCCTCCACTGAACCAGAACTCTCAACAGGGCCATATGTTTTTTGTGCAGGCTGTTGATAATGCCTCTCATATTCCCAAGTAGCCTCAAGTGCAGATGTGTTCATGAGAGCATTATGTAAAGGTTGAAGGTGTTGTTTCTTCACTTTGAAATCACTGATAGGACTTGTCTGTGAGTGGGCTTCAAGGTTTCTGAAACACATGGCTAACGACCCAATAGTGAAATTGGAGTCGCTAGACCAATGTGGAAGTGAAAAGTGTCCATATGACTCACAACCGTGTCCATGTGTTAGCACACCTGTCAATGAAATCGGAAATTTCATGACATTTCCAAGGCACTTTGGTGTTGCAAAGAGCTTTGGAATGCTGGTCTTTGAATGATCCATCTTGTCATGGATCAAGCATAGGTACTCTGATGGGCGTGACACAGAAAGCATGCGGTGTGCATAGTACTGAGACCGGCAAGTTTGTTGTGCAATCATGTGGGCCTCCATCTTCCTTTGAATGGTAGTGATCTCCACCAAGGTTTTTGCACAAGCCTCTGCAGCCTTCAATGATGTACAAGTGTCACACTTAGAAAAGCTAGAGTGTTTTGCAATCTCCACATCCTTAAAATGAGTATTCCATATGTTGTTGAAGGTACCAGTGCAGATTGCTTGGAGCCCCATCAAACTGAGGCACTTGTTCACATGTTCACACAGTTTCAATTGAGTGTAGATTGAAGGCAAAACCTTGAGATTTTCCCTGACCCCTGCATTTGTGGTTCGGCATTTGTGAGGCATCCTGTCTGCATTTGCTTCCACAAAAGCCTTGAGTATCTCTATGGCTGCCATGATGTGAGAGCGGGTTTTGACCAAGCGAGTGTTCCCATGAACTGAGGTTCGCGCTCCATCTAGCCACTCATCCCTCCGACGGTAGAACGTGGTCTTTGGGATCCCGTATATACTGTACCAAGCTTTGAAGCAGATGGCCACCTTATTAAATACCATGGATGTACTCTGATAACCTGTGTCCGAGGCCATTCCATTAATACACCCAGTTAGTGCAGCATATACAAACTCATGCCTTTGCTTTTGGGTGAGCATACGAAAGACATGTCTACATTGGGTAATTTCATTCCGGTCTGCCATCTGACAACACTTCTTCTTGCAACAGTCAATCGTGGAAATGCTCGTAACACTTTCGGAAGATGTAGGATCCATCTTTACCCTCTTGCTGAAACTTGCAGGGGAAGATCTACAACCCATGAATCGCCTTTTTCTTACAATAGGAACCAATGCAAGGAACCTCTTCAAATATGAGTTGTTCTTCCGGGTTGTTATTATTGAAATCCAACCCAGAATATGTTGAACCATCTTGCCGTCTTAATTCAGATGTTCGCCACCTCACGAGGGATCCAGGATACAATGTGCCATTAGGTGAAACCTCTGTCACAACTACACCCACGAAGTCGGACCCTAGTTTCTCTTCTGACACTGCTTCCATTGGATTTATAGCTGTGATGATGCCTCTTCCGACTTCAATCTCACGAAGAAAGAGAATCACCTCATCCATCACAGCAGGCAAGCCATCATCTGGTAAACTCGTGCTACTATTTGTTTGTGACTCTGCATATTCTGTGTCAGCCTTGACTTCATCCAAATTCCACAATACAGGAGAACCCTCCTCAAATTCCATTCCCAGAACCTCAACATGCTTGTAAATGGTGTTCACCCATACGTACACACAAGATCCTTGGGCAATATTGTGACATGATGCATTATTATCTCGAACTTCCACAGTTCCAGTGCCAACTATCTCGTTGTTCCGAAGAAGACATACTTTATCTCCAATATTAAACATATTGTCCTGCACATAAATAATTGTATTATTTATGATATCTGTTTATGCAATATTTTTAAGAAATCTGAATTACGGTTACTTAATAATATGCATATGCAATAATACATAATTATGTTTAGAGATAATATCTCATGTTTGATTAATACAACTGATGGGCGGGATTAATCCCGCCCACGAATCCCTCCGACGAGGAACGGTCGGCGGGATTAATCCCGCCGCCGACTCAACCCCTTCGGAGAGAGTCGGCGAGATTAATCCCGCCTTGGACTCCCTCCGACAAGGAAGAGCCGGCGGGATTAATCCCGCTGCCTCTTCCTCCTCGGGGGGAGTCCGGCGGGATTAATCCCGCCGACTCTCTCCACGAGGAACGGTCGGCGGGATTAATCCCGCCACCGACTCAACCCCTTCGGAGAGAGTCGGCGGGATTAATCCCGCCTTGGACTCCCTCCGACAAGGAAGAGCCGACGGGATTAATCCCGCCGCCTCTTCCTCCTCGGGGGGAGTCCGGCGGGATTAATCCCGCCGACTCTCTCCGACGAGGAAGGGAGTCCGGCGGGATTAATCCCGCTGACTCATCCTCGCCGAGAGAGTCGGCGGGATTAATCCCGCCGACTCATCCTCGCCGAAGAGAGTCGGCGGGATTAATCCCGCCGGACTCCCCCGAGGAGGAAGAGGCGGCGGGATTAATCCCGCCGGCTCTTCCTTGTCGGAGGGAGTCCAAGGCGGGATTAATCTCGCCCACAATTCTTACGACGGGGAATGGGTGGCGGGATTAAACCCGCACATAACTCTCTCCAAAACTATGATTTCAAAGAGATCTCGGGATAAATCCTGTCCTCAAATCCTTAAAACAGGGATGTGGTGGCGAGATTAATCCCGCCACCCCTTCCCTGCCTCCTAAAATGGTTGCAGGATTAATCCCGCCGACAACTCTTTCTAATAAATTCTGGTAACTTTCATCAGTTGAGAAGGTTATCGGCGGGATTAATCCCGCCACTCTTTTTCAGTGGCGGAGAAGCATTGCCCGAGAGATGGTGGCGGGATTAATCCCGCCACCTCTTCGAAGAGGCGAAAAAGAAATGGCCGGATTAATCCCGCCGCCCCGGTTAACCTAGAATATTAAGTTAAAAGGATATTTAAACGGGATAAATCCCTAACGGAATATATTATAATCCTAATGCATTCCTAAACCCCTAAATTGTAATTTTAAGAGAGAATGTAAGAGAGTGAATCTTTATAAGTATTTTTAAATTTGTTTATAATACTTACTTGTAAACAGCACTGAAGGCACCGTGCTTTCCTATAAAGAATAGCACCCAATTTAATCTCGCTCCTGAGATGATCACTATGAAGAAAAAAGAAGATCTAAAGAGTGAAAAATACAGAAATGAAGAAACCCTTGCCGGAGAAAGAACCAGATCTGAATTTGAGTGGAAATTAAATGCATTTTCAAATTTACATGTCAGACCGACAATACATATGTCAGAAATTCAAATTTTTTAAAAAGAACAGAAAATAAAATTTAAGATGAGTTGACACAAATATCCGACACTCTGACATATATACTCTCCAGTTCCAATGAGTATTTTAAAATTGCATTTAATGTTATTCAAGTGATTCAAGCTGTTTAATATTACGAAATTTTAGACTATATTCTACATTCTTAGTATTCAAGTATATTTATATTATATATATATATATATAAATATATACTTATACAATAAATAAATTGATATATTATTATGTATCATTAAAATATATTCATAGTCTGTTTATTATTATTATTTTCTTAATTACTCGAGTATTTAGTTTTCATTTCCTAGTATCAATGGGATATTCTTTAATATTTTATTAATATTTGAAGAATATTCTAATATTAAACCTGATTATCATAATTAAATTAGTCTTGTTCTTAATTATTGCAGTAATTATTTACATTTGTATATATTAATGGGATTTTCTCAATTAATTTGTTATTATTTCAAGAATATTCATGTGTTAAACCTTATTATCAATATTAAATTAATACACACTATGAACATATTTTAAATTATACATAATAATACATCATTTTATCTAATATATAGTCATATATAGTTTTAATAATATATATTAATATCATTTCCTTAATTACTTGGTAATTAATCTTCTTTATATTAATGGGATATTCTTTATTATTTTCTTATTATTCCAAGAATATTCCAATATTAAACATGATTATGATAATTAATTTAGTTAATTATTTGAGTACTTAATTTACATTTGTATATATTAATGGGATTTTCTCAATTAATTTCTTATTATTTCAAGAATATTTCAATGTTAAACCTTTTTATCAATATTAAATTAATATATATTATTAAAACTATATATGGCTATATATTAGATAAAATCATATATTATTATGTATAATTTAAAATATGTTCATAGTGTGTTTATTAATATTATTTTCTTAATTATTCGATGTTTGTTTTGCACACATATATAAACACAATCATAAATTTACACACGCATTACAAGAACTTACAAAAACACATATGCACACACATGCACAACCCTAAACCAAACTGAAAAAATATGTTGCTTCTTTATTGAAAACATCATGTTCAACGCATGTATGATATATGTACTCAATCTGTGTGTATGTAACACATTGAATTTACATGTGTAATATTTATATTAAGCTTGTTGGGAGCAAACCCTAAACCCTAAACCCTGTGTATACATGTGTGTACAAAAATAATTTTTCAACACTCTCTCTTCACACCATGCATGATCCATCCTAAACCCTAAACCCTAATATGTAACACAATGAATTTACTCATGTAATATGTATGTATGTCTGTGTGTATACACGTGTGTATGTATATATGTGTACTCTGTATGTATATATGTGTACTTTCTGTCTTCTCTCATACATACACACCATGCATAATCCATGTTAATATGTAGTTCTCTCTTCTCTCAAACATACACACCATGCATGATCTATAATATGTACTCGGTCTCTCTAATATTATGTACTAATATGTATGTATGTCTGTGTGTATAATACACACCATGCATGATCCATAATATGTACTATCTCTCTTCTCTCATATACTATGTATGTATATGTGTATAATATGTGTAAGTATATATGTGTACTAATATATGCAATGTGTACAAAAATAATTTTTCAAACTCTCTCTTCTCTCATACATACACACCATGCATGATCCATCCTAAATCCAAAACCCTAAACCCTAAACCCTAAACCCATGTAATATGTATGTATGTCTGTGTGTATACACGTGTGTATGTATATATTATGTGTATTAATATATGCAATGTGTATGTATGTATTGATACACATGAAACTTTAACACTCTCATGGACACACACATGTTAAATCCCTGCATGATTTATATTTTTGGGGTGTATGTGATACACCCACGCACACGCACGCGCTAATAATATAATGAAAGAATATTCGTTTAGGGCAAATCTATATTTTATTCTTTTTAGGGTTTAAGTGTTTCTCAGAAGGAATATTTTATTAGGGTTAATATATATTTAATTCCTTTAGGGTTTAGGTATATTCTTAGGGTTTCAAGAGGCGGCGGCTGTGAAATCGGCGGCGGCGGTTGTGCACACAGGTGAGATGTGTGTGTGTGTGTGTGTGTATGTATATATGTATAGGAGTGTGCGTATAAATTTATTTTTAGTTTTATCTCTCGCACACACACGCACACTCCTGTGTATGTATATGTGTGTGTGGGTGTGTGTTTGTTTATCTGTATGATTTTATTTGTTTCGCTCACACACGCATACACACGATATACATATACACATATATATATATACCTATATACATATATACATACATATATTATGTGTACCAGTATCTGTAAATTTTTTTTATTGATCTATCTCTCCCACACACACACACTGCTTTACACACCACACACACACACACACACACACACACATATATATATATATATATATATATATATATATATATATATATATATAATCAATGCATATTAACAAATAGTATACAACACTAGTTTATATATATGCTTATATATTCATATGGGTTATATATCTATATACACACATATATATGTGTGTGTTTATCTGTATAATTTTATTTATTTATTAGTTTTATCTCTCGCACACACACGCACACTCCTGTGTATGTAATATGTGTGTGTGTGTGTGTGTTGTTTATCTGTATGATTTTATTTGTTTCGCTCACACACGCATACACACAATATACATATACACATATAATATATACCTATATACATATACATACATACACACTAGTTTATATATATGCTTATATATTCACAGACTCTCTCTCTTTCTCTATGGATTATATATCTATATACACACATATATATGTGTGTGTTTTATCTGTATAATTTTATTTATTTATTAGTTTTTATCTTTCGCACACACACGCACACTCCTGTGATATATGTGTGTGTGTGTGTTTGTTTATCTGTATGATTTTATTTGTTTCGCTCACACGCATACACACGATATACATATACACACATATATATACCTATGTACACACATATATTATGTGTACCAGTACTGTATATAATTTTATTTATTTATCTATCTCTTGCACACACACGTACACTCCTATACATACATACATACATACATATACATTATATATATATATATATATATATATATATATATATACACACACACATATATATATGTGTGTGTTTTTATCTATATAAATTTTTTATTTATTAATTTTATCTCTCGCACACACGCTAAGCCTCATGAGCAGCGGGATTAATCCCGCCGCCCATGGCCTGCGTGAGGGGCCTCGGCGGCGGGATTAATCCCGCCGCTCACCCATGCCCTGCGCGGAATGCGGCGGGATTTATCTCGCCGGCAATGGCCTGTGTGAAGGCCCTAATGGGCGGGATTAATCCCGCCGGATTCCGCGCAGGGCATTTACAGGGGATGGGCGGCGGGATTAATCCCGCCGCTCATGAGGCTAACCGAAGAGCCTGCATGAAAGATCCTGCACGGAAGGCTAACCGAAGAGCCTGCATGACATGTCCTGCGCGTAAGGCGGCGGGATTAATCCCGCCGCCCAGGGAATTCACGCAGGACATGAACGGCGGGATTAATCCGGCCCCACGCTCATGCCCTTCGCGGAGGGCGGCGGGATTAATCCCGCCGCTCAGGCACTTCCGCAGGATATAAGCGGCGGGATTAATCCCGCCCCCACCCATCCCTGTTCAAAATGCCGCAGCCAATATATATGTGTGAGCGCATGATTTACGAGAGGGCGGCGGGATTAGCCTCCGAACCTTCATTACCCGGTGGGCGGATTAATCCCGCCACCTCTTTTTTCCTCCATTGGTATGTTGAATCAATCCCGACTAACTCTGTCTGAGACGGAGAAGGTTTACAAAATACCAATGGAGGGAACTGAGAAGGGTGGTGGGATTAATTTCACCATCCCTTACATGGTGGGCGGGATTAATCCCGCCGCGTACGCATGCCCTGCGCGAATCGGGCGGGATTTATCCCGCCGCCATTGGCCTGCCTGAAGTGCCTAGGCGGCGGGATTAATCCCGCCCGATTCCGCGCAGGGAATTGGCGTCCGGCGGGATTAATCCCGCCGCATAGGGACCGAGTGAAGGCCCTGGGCGGCGGGATTAATCCCGCCGAGTCTTCAATGCCTGTTGGAGAATGAATCCGCCACCCTTCCTTTTTCTCCATTGGTGAGTGGACCAATCCCAAACGTTTCTGTCTGAGACGTAGAAGGTTTACAACATACCAATGGAGGACTGGGAAGGGTGGGAATTCATTTAACCATCCCTTACATGGTGGGCGAGATTAATCCCGCCTCCTTTCTGGAGTCACTGAAGGGGTGTGAGAAATAAATCCTGCCCAGTTCTCTCTGAGACCGAGAAGGGTGGCAAGATTAATTCCGCACTCCCGTTCAAGGCCTCCAGAAAGGTGGCGAGATTAATCCCGCCCACTCTTTCAGGAGGCATTGAAGGGGTGGCGAGATTAATCCCGCCGCACCTTCCATGTGAATATATATGTGTATTAGTATATATAAGTTGCATATCTCATTTTATTTACTTTTATCATCTTATCATAATATTTCGAGTAAAAGCTAGGAATCTATGTAAAACTGTCCAGAGCTCACATTTGTGGTGGTTCTAAAACGAAATGTTATCTTTCTTTTGCACTAACACAAATGTGAGCTTCGGACAGTTAATTACGTCTACTTCTCTCTGTGTATTATTTTTGTATATTCGGGTTTATACAAGTGTGTGTGCGTTTTTATATAATTTGTATTATAGTGTATTATTTTGCAGAAGGACGATTTGATCAAACAAGGAGATCGAGTCATTAGTATGGAGTCGTCGTCAAATTCTGGGTAAGAATTAAAATAAAATCTGTTATACTCGGATACTTGAACTAATCATTTTTGTATTCAGATGTGGAATTGAGGTGACATTAAAGACAAGAGCAGGAGAAGAGATGGGCAGGGGGATTCTGGAATCAACTTGGCCATATTTTAAGATAAATGGGAAGCGCATTGGAGCAACCATGGTTGCTGTCAAATTAACCTCTGTCACATCTCATGGACAAGCAAAACAATGGAAAGTAGATTCGCTAGTCAAGCACCCGAAAGCAGGCTGCGAACCCAGATTGGACGATGCTCGACATATGCCTTGTTCCATCCAATGTCACGTTCTCGGATCCAGAGGTCGTCAGTTACAACATTAATTCGGGTGGTTTTGTCGACTTGTGGATAATGACGTTCACGTGTTCACTAATGATGTTGACCTTGGAGTTCTTCTTCAACTCAACGAAAGCCCATCTATGGAGGGGATCCATCTGGATGTCTACTTCGAAGATCTTCAGACTCATCGAGTAGGTGTATTGTCAGGAGATATTGCTTCACAATACAGAAAATCAGCAAGTGGAGCAATCTTCCCTCTTCACATTGAAGAAGAACACAGCGACATCATAAGGAGATTGAGAGGTGGCTCGGTCTCAGGTTCTCTACAGATCACGTTCAATTTGCTTAGGAAGCTTGGGAGCTGGAAGAGTGTGCCGAGAACACTAGAACAGCTGCAGTCGGGGATCACACATGTTGATTCGGATCGCAAAAGAAAATCATCAATCGTTTTGTCAGCTGCACCTGTGGCATCTCATGCTGCAATAAGTCACAAGGAAATGATGTTGGATGATAAGATTTATCCTTGTAGGGTTAAATATTGCAGCGTCAACCCAAACTTCAATTACAGGCCACTCAACCAGGAACGTGTAGCTGAGCTCATGGAGAAGATGAAGGACGACAATTCTTATACCGTTCCACATAATGCTGTTTTGTGTCCATACTATGAAAGAAGGAAGGGGCTGACAAAGTCTGGATCACAACACCAGAACAACTCATGAAGATTCAGACGGAGAATAAAAATCTATCAAGTACTACATCATTAGTGGCCAGCACACAATAACGGCAGCCCAACGACTTCTCGATGAACACAACAAAGGAACGATGGCAACAAAACTTTCCGAGCATACCCGTGAGAAGCTGACAAAAAGATCGGCGTTTTTAGCTAAGCCGAATCTCACAATCGAGCAGTACCATAAGTTATCGGCGGAATGGGACGCTGCCGACACCAACCACTACAACAGCAAAATATGGGAGAAGTTTAAACACACGCGAGCCGTGTGGGAATCTCTTCAGCGACCACAAAGAGCTACCGCAGGGAATACACAATCTGCGGAATACCGGGTAAGCAAATTGTTTGGGCGGGATTTATCTCGCCGGTATATTAATCTGTCTTTTTCCTCAGAGAGTTGAAGAAATTGCAGCAGTTGATTTTGCCCAGGTGGGCGGGAAGGAAACATCCTTTCTGATGATGTTGATTTCTTGCCCCGAAGATAGGATCTTTGCCAAATGGTTGGGGATTATGGAATCCTTTTCAAAAGGAACACTGAAGAAGAAGCAGACAAGTGAAGGGGAGCCCTCAGAAAAGTCTGCAAAGAAACCCAGTAAGACGCCGAAGGCTAAGTCTGTTCAATCTACAAAGGATGTAGACAACGATTTCAAGCTCACATGGTTGAAGCCTTTAAATGGAACAACGATGGAGGAGATGGAAGTCTTGGCTGATTTGGTGATCGATGGCAAACTACAAATTAATAACAGCAGCCCAACCTCTCCTTTTCATCTCAAGGCAATGGAGTTGAAGACGGTCAGGCATTTCAAGGAGTGGTTGGGAATACACTGCCACAAACTGGGTTGGACCTCGACTTCAACATATGAAGAGGTAGCAAATATTTGCATGTGACGAACGATGATATGCTTGTCGAATGGGTGAACCAATCGGAAGATCTAGGCAAGAATCTATTGCACGCCAACGCCAAAAAGGAGAACATTGGGATGACGCCTTCTCTTATGGCAGTCCTTCAGCAGCGGAGAACCGAATTGAACCTTATAAAGGAGGATGCTACGAATCACGACAAGCCCTACAGATGTTTGTTGTTAGATTCGGAGACTTTATGGGGTAACATCACTGCTTGTAGGAAACCGTTTCAATTGTTCGTGATGGATCGGCGGGTGTCAAAAAATCTTTCGACAGATAGGGCACTAGAGGATCTGGTGGAGAAACTTAGCCGTGCAAGCATATACATAGAAGGTATTTATTATTGAATTCATGCTTGCGCTCTTCACTGATACCTACTTTTTCAGGTATTTATTTCTTGATTCTTGCTCATGTCACCGATACTTTTGCCTTCGCCTTCGCCAAGAAGAATAGACATCGTTGGACAGGATTTTATATGAACGATGCTAATCCCAAGTGCATTGATACGTTGTTCACTTGGTTGTTAGGAATGCGCCAAACAATTTCAAGCTTCCAAATGACTGGCCAGGCATCTGTTTGCACTCCAACGGCCCTGAACCTCCATCCGATACACCGATAGGTATGAGTGACGTATTCGGCAATGTACGTTATCCAAACATTACAAGTCAAGCGGCACGGAGCATCGTCAACTTGATCAGGGGTCCTCACAGTGATGCGTGGGTTTTTGACTACTGCACTAGGGGGTCCGTCTTGAAGGAGTGTTACCTTCGGCATACATGTGTGTTTGCCGTTGAAAGGATAAGACCATGGTTGAGGACCTGAACAAGTGGATAGATTGGGTCTCAACTGAGTACCCCAACGATCCATAAAGGCGTATTTGAGAAAGTTCCCTCCAGATAAGTGCGATAGCTCTGAAGGTGAATCTGGTTCAATCTCGGAGTCTGAGAACGAACTTCAATCAGATATTAGACCGGAAGTTATCTCGAGGAGTACAGAACATTCGCACACTCCAGGACCCATGGAAACATCAATAGAAGATGCAGAAGATCTTGAACCATCTCACAAGCGGCTTAGACCTTCTTCGCCTCACTCAGAAGGTAATAGCGAAGAAGAATTGATAATGAATTGATAGAGTGATGAATAGTTGTAAATGAGTGTAACATAAGGCATTTTTGTATATTTCTTTTATATTTGTACAGAAAATAAATTCTCAAGGATTAATGAAGCTTTTAGTTCAAACATGGGTCACACATTAACAAGGTAAATAATATACCTTGATAATTTTAAGGTCAGCTAATTATCATTTTGCAGATGTAATGAAATAATTGAGAACATGGATTTTCAGCATTGCCATGAGGTAAGAGAGGGGTTTGGCGAATTTCTTGTGCCACATGTCAGAATGACAGAGTTCATGCAGGAAATGGATAATAATGCAGCTCAAAACATCGTTACCATGGGGGCCACTTCATCATCATTTTTATTGGCTTCATTCCGAAATCAATTTCTTCAGCGCATGCAATATCTGAATCTTGTAAGGATGATGTACAATTAAATGATGAAGGGATAGGCAACGAGATAGTGGCAACGGATAAATGTGAAAGGGAGCAAACAAGTGATTTGCAAAGTATTCAAGAGGCAACGCTATCTCATGTTACTCATGGCCATATTGTGTTGTTGGATGTCAATGGTGTTCTGCTTCATCGACAAAGGCCCAGGATAGAAAAAAGAAATCAAACAAGGAGATTTCATTCCTTGTCATGGTAAATTTCGATATGATATTATTTTTCGTCCAGGGTTGGATCGTCTCTTTCAAAAGCTTAAGGAGATGGGTGCGCTTGTGGGGATTTGGTCATGCATGCAGATTCATAACTTAACACCGCTGTTGAATTTACTTAAGAAACATTGTAGTGTTGCAGAAGAGGTGATTCGTAAAGATTGGATTTTTGACCAGCGAATGTGTATAAACCTCTCGAATTTCACAATATAAGAAAGGAAAGCAAGCCATACTTCTTCAAGAATGAAAGAATAATTGGGACTCATGGGGAGATCAGTCGCTTAAGGATAATGAAGAATGCACATATCTTAGTAGTAGACGACTCTCCTCAGAAGGCTATGCTCAACCAAAACATTGCTTGTATTCATCCAATCACTTTCGATCCATATTCTGATACCGATATCATGGATGAGCTAGTGAACTACTTGGATACGTGCCTCAGAAAGAAGAATCTCGAAAATTTTTGTGAGCAGTATCCACCGTATCATACATTTCCTGAAGCTTTTCTTTCTCGTGATATTGAATTTTATAAAATGAAGGATAGCAACCGGGCGCTTTATAATATTATTCTTAAGGAACGTCAGTTTTTAGATGAGCCTTTATGCAGACCTTCTCTTATCACATCTTATGTATTAACAAGGATGGCAACTCCCAATTGCATTCGTGAGAGTGTTAAGTGGTGGCAACAACATCAAGATATTGACCAAAATGATTTGATTAATCCGGAGAGTGATGATTTAGACAAAATGAAAAGATTTCTTTGTATGATAGAAAGAAAGTATTTATAAAAAATTAACATGTTGATAAGAAAATGATTTCATTTGTAATTATGTTTGATAGTATTTCTTCATTATTGTAAACTATTTTTAGAATAATATGAATATTCTAAGATATTTTAGGAATATTCCTTACTAAGTAAGGTTATTGAAGGATTAATTAATTAATTAATTAATATTTAAGGCTTAATTACATATTAATTAAATGATTAATTAATAATTAAAACTTAAGTATTAATTAGTAATTTATTTTATATTCCCATTTTCACGTATCATGCCCACTTTCTTTAGTTACAACGTGCATGTGTACTCGAAACTCATCCCAAAGCAAACAGAAGGGAACAAGGAGCAAGTTGAGTTTGTGGATGAGACGACTTCTTTTGATCCTTTGGAGATTGGACGTCAAGACGAGTGCTTGGAGATTGAGAACCATGTTCTTTTGGCCGGCTGAAAAAAACGAGCCCACAGAAGTGATATAGGAGAAGCGATGAAGATTTTGTTGATCTGATGAAGGAACTTGAGACAAGCATAGCCAAAAGACATGCAAAGAGTTTGGAAGTAGAGAAGCAATACATGAAAGAGATGGCAAGCTCTCTTCTATTTGAATGAATTGTTTTTTTCTTATTACAGGACTCATAAGTTCTCTCTACACGTCAGGAAACGTGGTAAAGCTCTAGTTGAACTCAAGTCAAGCTCAAAGTAACCTGAACGAATGTTATGAATTCTCACATAACTTTGATGCTTCACACATGGATCAAATCTGGATCATTTTGCTTCTCATTTTGAGGCAAGTTTTCCTTCATGTGCAGCAGGTTGTTGTCCAGCAAGCAAGAAGAAGATATGCATGGAGACTAAGGTAGCTTCAAAAACAATTTTTAAAGCGCAAGCGAGAAGAAGAAGTTGATGCAGCTGAGGACTTTGAGTGAACTTCCTAGATTTTGACCACGATTCTGTCAGCAAATATGAAACTACGTCCTGATTGGAAATGATGGTGAATTATTTGGTTCAACTACTTTGTAGTGGAACTGTATGATGATGCTAGACAGATGAGGCTGTTCGGGATAGACAAATAAACTTGGCTGCACCATATACAAGCTGCAAAACAGTTTCAAGTACATAAATTTATTGGAGTTTGGAATAGGTGAACTCAGCTTCTAGGATTGTGCACAAAACATGCAGAGTGATCATCAAGGTTCTGAAGGACTACATCAAGTTTTAGCTAAAGTAGCAATAGTGATTGATGGTTTCAATGGACAAGTCTCCCTAATGTCATCGGGTGTATTGACTACACTCACTTTCAGATAAGTAAGCGCTCAACGATCCAGAGGCTTACCACAAGAACAAACAATTCAATATTGTGCTACAAGCGATTGTGGATTCTGGAGGAACAACAGGTTTTTTCAGCGATACTCACGAGGTGATGTTCTCTAAGAGCCTTTAAAATGAATTAGACTTCCTCAGAATCAGCACATTGACATTCCTCCATATCTGCTTGGTGATAGTTCTAACCTGATGGGTTTAACCACCTAGAAAGATTGTGGGATATGTGAGAAAAATATTAAAGCATAACTGGATAATCATGACCAGGGCCTTTTCATAAACACCAATTGGCTCTTTGCTTAATTGGTTTAAAGAGAAAGGGAAAGGCTCTAACATTTGATATTAGAGTGGTCCCAGGTTTGAAGGCATAATAGCAACCCTTCTTGAGTCCATGGATGAGGACATCCACTTTCTTAAACAAGTGAATGAGGGCCATCCATAGTAGCAAGGACATATGCATGTTGTAAACTAAAGTGGGCATGATACGTGAAAATGGGAATATAAAATAAATTACTAATTAATACTAAGTTTTAATTAATTAATTATTATTTAATTAATATGTACTTAAGCCTTAAATATTAATTAATTAATAAATTAATCCTTCAATAACCTTAAAATATCTTAGAATATTCATATTATTCTTTGTTTTAAAAATAGTTTACAATAATTAAAAATACTATCAAACATAAGTACAAATGAAATCATTTTTCAACATGTTAATTTTTATAAATACTTTCTTCCTAACCATATAGAGAAATCTCCTCATTTTGTTTAAATCATCACTCTCCGGATTAATCGAATCATTTTGGTCAATATCTTGATGTTGTTGCCATCACTTAACACTCTCACGAATGCAATTGGAAGTTGCCATCCTTGTTAATACATAAGATGTGATAAGACCAGGTCTGCATAAAAGGCTCATCTAAAAAATGACATTCCTTAAGAATAAATATTGTAAAGTGCCCGGTTCCTATCCTTCATTTTATAAAATTCAAAATCACGAGAAAGAAAAGCTTCAGGAAATGTTTATATATGGTGATACTGCTCACAAAAGTTTTCGAGATTCTTCTTTCTGAGGCACGTATCCAAGTAGTTCACTAGCTCATCCATAGTAATCGGTATCAGAATATGGGTCGAAAGTGATTGGATGAATACAAGCAATGTTTTGGTTAAGTATAGCCTTCTAAGGAGAGTCGTCTACCCTAAGATATGTGTGCTCTTCATTATCCTTAAGTAATTGATTTCCCCATGAAGCCCAATTAATCTTTCATTCTTAAAGAAGTATGGCTTGCTTTCCTTTCTTATATTGTGAAATTCGAGAGATTTTAATATACTCGTTGGTCAAAAATCCAATTTTTTACAAATCACATCTTTTGCAACATTACAATGTTTCTTAAGCAAATTCAATAACGGTGTCAAGTTGTGAATCTGCATGCATAGCCAAATCCCCATAAGTGCACCCATCTCCTTAAGCTTTTGAAAGAGATGGTTCAACCTTGGATGAAAAATAATATCATATCGAAACGAGAGTTCGACAAATGTTGAAGAAAGTGATTTCGGAACTGAAGCCAATAGAAATGGTGATGAAAAAACTAAAGTGGTCCCCATGGTAATGATGTTTTGAGCTGCATTATATCCATTTCCTACATGAACTCTGTCATTTTTGACATGTGGCACAAGAAATTTTTGCCAAACCCCTCTCTACCTCATGATAATGCTGAAATCCATGTTCTCAATTGTTTTATTACATCTGCAAAATGATAGTTAACTGATCTTATAATTATGAAAGTATATTATTTACCTTGTTAATGTGTGACCCATGTTTGAACTAAAAGCTTCATTAATCATTGAGAATTTATTTTCTGTACAAATATAAACGAAATATACAAAAATGCCTTATGTTACACTCATTCTCATTAACAATTCTTCTTTGTTATTACCTTATGAGTGAGGCGAAGAAGGTCTAGGCCGCTTGTGAGATGGTTCATGATCTTCTGTATCTTCTGTTGATGTTTCCATGGGTAATGGAGTGTGTGAATGTTCTGTACTCCTCGAGATGACTTCTGGTCTAATGTCTGATTGAAGTTCGTTCTCAGACTTTGACATTGAACCAGATTTGTCTTCAGAGTTATCGCACTTCTTGGGAGAGAACTTTCCCAAATACTTTATATGGGTTTGTTGGGGTAGTCAGTTGAGAACCTCTTTATCCACTTGTTCAGGTCCTCAACCATGGTCTTATCCTTTTTAACGGCAAACACACATGTATCCCGAAGGTAACACTCCTTCAAGACGGACCCCCTAGTGCAGTAGTCAAAAACCCATGCATCACTGTGGACCCCCTGATCAAGTTGACGATGCTCCGTGCCACTTGACTTGTAATGTTTGGATAACGTACATTACCGAATACATCCCTCTCAGCTATCGGTGTATCGGATAGAGGTTTAGGCCCATTGGAGTGCAAACAAATGCCTAGGCAGTCATTTGGAAGTTTGAAATTGTTTGGCCAATTCCTAACAACCAAGTGAACAACCGTATCAATGCACTTCGGATCAGCATCATTCATATAAAATCCTGTCCAACAATGTTTATTCTTCTTGGCAAAGGCGAAGGTAAAAGTATCGGTGATATGAGCAAGAATCAAGAAATAAATACCTGAAAACGTAGGTATCAGTGAAGAGTGCAAGCATGAATTCAATAATAAATACCTTCTTTGTACATGCTTGCACGGCTAAGTTTCTCCACCAAATCCTCTAGTGTCCTGTCTGTTGAAGGATTTTTAACACCTGCCGATCCATCACGAACAATTGAAACGGTTTTTTACAAGCAGTGATGTTACCTCATAAAGTCTCCAAATCCAACAACAAACATCTATAGGGCTTGTCGTGATTCGTAGCATCCTCCTTTATAAGGTTCAACTCGGTTCTTTGTTGCTGAAGGACTGCATAAGAGAAGGCGTCATCGCAATGTTCTCCTTTTTGGCGTTTGCATGCAATAGATTTTGCCCAGATCTTCTGATTGATTCACCCATTCAACAAACATATCATCGTTTGTCACATGCAAATATTTGTTTGACCTCTTTGTATGTTGAAGCCGAGGTCCAACCCAATTTGTGGCAGTGTATTCCCAATCACTCCTTGAAGTGCCTAATCGTCTTCAACTCCATTGCCTTGACATGAAAAGAAAAGGTGGGGCTGCTGTTGTTAATCTGTAGTTTGCCATCAATCACCAAATCAACTAAGACTTCCATCTCCTCCATCGTTGTTCCATTTAAAGGCTTCAACCATGTGAGCTTGAAATCGTTATCTACATCCTTTGTAGATTGAACAGACTTAGCCTTCGGCATTTTACTGGGTTTCTTTGCAGACTTCTCTGAAGGCTCCCCTTCACTTGTCTGCTTCTTCTTCAGTGTTCATTTTGAAAAGGATTCCATAATCCCCAACCATTTATGCAAGTTGTAACTAAAATGGGCATGGCTATAGTCCCATTTCCTAATAATTAGCAATTTTAGCTATTTAATTAGCATTTTCTAATATTAAAGGAATATTCTTTAGAATATATGTTTGAAAACAGAATATTCTTTAGAATATTCTATTTTGTATTCGACCCTTTAATAAATTATAGCATTCATTGAACAAAAATTAATAACATTATAAAAGTAGAAGGTATTAAATTATATAATATATTGCCTAATATAACAATTAAGGAAGAGCATAAGAGGTACATTATATAAATATTGATGTTGTTATTAAAATATTAATATTTAAATATAACATTATTAATTAAAAATTTGTAGTAGTAATAATATATATATAAAATCCTATAATAATATAGTCAATCTTCCATATCATTTTTTAAATTTATATAGTTAAGTAAACAATTTGGTACTATTATTAAAGAGTTTATAATAATTATGAATATTAAATATATGATATTTTATAATTTTGTAATTGCTTTAAGCTTCAGAAAACATACATTCCCTTGCAGTTTTGTTAATCGTGACTTTATCAACGCTTCTTGACATCCACCCATATCGAATGGATTTAACATTTATAAAACATGCTGGGTCTTTTTGATTGGGAGACCATGTTTTCTCTAGGCATCCATTATATCTTTCGCTCTCCTTCTCGTGTCGCCTTTTTTGTGGTTTGAACCATGCAACCTTAACAATACTATTTTTTGTGATTACTTCAGGTGTGTCGATAATTTGACCCATCCAAATAGGCTGATTATATGACGCATCTGGAGTAATGAGAACCATCATTAGTTTTTGAAGATCCTGGCAGCAATCAAAGTATGCTTTAGGTTTTTGGTTCCTTTGTCCAACAAAGTGTGGGGTTTGCACTTCCACATCACTACTGGCTTCTATGTCGTCTGTGCTCAGTGATGTCATTTCAATCTCCTCTCGCCACCTTGTTTTAGGCCAAAAAGGGTGTTGCAATTCTGTACTTGTGACAGTAGGCCCTTCCAACTCTCGAACAACAGTCTCCCAATAGTCACCACATGCTTATATAGTTCTGAGTAACCAGTTGCCTTATCAGAATTCTTTGGCATCGATTTTTGAACCCATGCCACATATTTTTTGATGCCATCAATAATAACCTCTTGTTCCTTGAGCTGGGCACTCAATGGAATAGGGTCTGGTTGTCCTTCTGGGAGAAGTGGCTTTCCATTCTCTCCACTTTTGAAGAGCATTAACCCCTCTTTCGGTAACCACTCCTGCTCTGATGGCCGTAACTTGTACTGCATAATAGGTATACCATCTCGTATGGAGAAAAAGAATTGTAGCGGCACAAGGTGACCAACTAAAGAATCACTCCCCTCTTTTATATACTCCTTGAGAAATTTTTTGAAGTCTGGCACCTCAGTCACAAGCAAAGCACAACTTTTTTTGGAGATGCAATTTTCAAAAAGATTCATCATATGCGGTAAGGTAAGTGCACTTGTCCTTTTTGTAGAGTTGGAGACCTTGCTGAAGAACGCATCAATATCTTCATGAGTGTGACCAACCATAAGAAAACTGAGCGTGATTGTTTCAAACACACCTTTGGCAACAAGCATTGACAAGTATGCTAGCACATATCTAGAAAATAAAAGTAAGTATGAGCTTGAGAAACCCTTAAGTAAAATGATTTACCTATTTTTGTTCTCGCCTGCACAATTATCCATCTGTAAAAGCAAATGACGAGGAAGCTTATTTGATGTTGAGGACACATGTACACTATTTGAGCTAGATCCCTCCACTGAACCTGAACTCTCAACAGGGCCATCTGTTTTTTGTGCAGGTTGCTGACAATGCCTCTCATATTCCCAAGTAGCCTCAAGTGCAGACGTGTTCATGAGAGCATTATGTAAAGGTTGAAGGTGTTGTTTCTTCACTTTGAGATCACTGATAGGACTTGTCTGTGAGTGGGCTTCAAGGTTTCTGAAACACATGGCCAACGACCCAATAGTGAAATTGGAGTCGCTAGACCAATGTGGAAGTGAAAAGTGTCCATATGACTCACAACCGTGTCCATGTGTTAGCACACCTGTCAATGAAATCGGAAGTTTCATGACATTTCCAAGGCACTTTGGTGTTGCAACGAGCTTTGGAATGCTGGTCTTTGAATGATCCATCTTGTCATGGATCAAGCACAGGTACTCTGATGGGCGTGACACAGAAAGCATGCGGTGTGCATAGTACTGAGACCGGCAAGTTTGTTGTGCAATCATGTGGGCCTCCATCTTCTTTTGAATGGCAGTGATCTCCACCAAGGTTTTTGCACAAGCCTCTGCAGCCTTCAATGATGTACAAGTGTCACACTTGGAAAAGCTAGAGTGTTTTGCAATCTCCACATCCTTAAAATGAGTATTCCATATGTTGTTGAAGGTACCAGTGCAGATTGCTTGGCCCCATCAAGCTGAGGCACTTGTTCACATGTTCACACAGCTTCAATTGAGTGTAGATCGAAGGCAAAACCTTGAGATTTTCCCTGACCCCTGCATTTGTGGTTCGGCATTTGTGAGGCATCCTGTCTGCATTTGCTTCCACAAAAGCCTTGAGTATCTCTATGGCTGCCATAATGTGAGAGCGGGTTTTGACCAAGCCAGTGTTCCCATGTACTGAGGTTCGCGCTCCATCTAACCACTCATCCCTCCGACGGTAGAACGTGGTCTTTGGGATCCCGTATATACTGTACCAAGCTTTGAAGCAGATGGCCACCTTATTAAATACCATGGATGTACTCTGATAACCTGTGTCCGAGGCCATTCCATCAATACACCCAGTTAGTGCAGCATATACAAACTCATGCCTTTGCTTTTGGGTGAGCGTACGAAAGACATGTCTACATTGGGTAATTTCATTCCGGTCTGCCATCTGACAACACTTCTTCTTGCAGCAGTCAATCGTGGAAATGCTCGTAACACTTTCGGAAGATGTAGGATCCATCTTCACCCTCTTGCTGAAACTTGCAGGGGAAGATCTGCAACCCATGAATCGCCTTTTTCTTACAATAGGACCAATGCAAGGAACCTCTTCAAATATGAGTTGTTCTTCCGGGTTGTTATTATTGAAATCCAACCCAGAATATGTTGAACCATCTTGCCGTCTTAATTCAGATGTTCGCCACCTCACGAGGGATCCAGGATGCAAATGTGCCATTAGGTGAAACCTCTGTCACAACTACACCCACGAAGTCGGACCCTAGTTTCTCTTCTGACACTGCTTCCATTGGATTTATAGCTGTGATGATGCCTCTCCCAACCTCAATCTCATGAAGAAAGAGAATCACCTCATCCATCACAGCAGGCAAGCCATCATCTGGAAAACTCGTGCTACTGTTTTTGTGACTCTGTATATTCTGTGTCAGCCTTGACTTCATCCAAATTCCACAATACAGGAGAACCCTCCTCAAATTCCATTCCGGAACCTCAACATGCTTGAAAATGGTGTTCACCCATACGTACACACAAGATCCTTGGGCAATATTGTGACATGATGCATTATCATCTCGAACTTCCACAGTTCCAGTGCCAACTATCTCGTTGTTCCGAAGAAGACATATTTTATCTCCAGTATTATACATATTGTCCTGCACATAAATAATTGTGTTATTTATGATATCTGTTTATGCAATATTTCTAAGAAATCATAACTGCAGTTGCTTAATAATATGCATGTGCAATAATACATAATTATGTATAAAGATAATATCTCATGCTTTATTAATAAACTGATGGGCGGGATTAATCCGCCGCAGACTCTACCCCTTCGAGTGAGTCGGCGGGATTAATCCGCCGCCGACTCTACCCCAGAGAGTTCGGGATTAATCCACTACCCCATCGGAGAGAGTCGGCGGGATTAATCCCGCCGCCGACTTCCCTGTCGGAGAGAGCGGCGGGATTAATCGCCCATGGACTCCCTCCGACGAGGAAGTAGCGGCGGGATTAATCCGCCGCGGGCTCCCTCCGACGAGGAAGTCGGCGGGATTAATCCCGCCACGGGCTCCCTCCGACGAGGAAGTACGGCGGGATTAATCCCGCCGCGGCTCCCTCCGACAGGAAGTACCGCGGGATTAATCCCGCCGCCGGATCTTCCTCGTCTGTGAGAGTCGGCGGGATTAATCCCCCGCAAATCCTCGACGAGGAAGAGGGCGGGATTAATCCGCCCACAACACTGACGGAGAATAGGCGGCGGGATTAATCCCGCCCACAACTCTGACGACGGGGAATAAGCGGCGGGATTAATCCCGCCCACAACTCTCTCCAAACTATGATTTCAAAGAGATTCGGGATGAATCCTGCCCAAATATTTAAAACAGGGAAGTAGTGGCGAGATTAATCCCGCCACCCCTTCTCTGCCTCCTAAAATGTTGGCGAGATTAATCCCGCCGACAACTCTTTCTAATAAATTCAAGTAAATCTTTATCAGTTGAGAGAGTTATCGGCGGGATTAATCTCGCCGCTCTTTTTAAGAGGCGGAGAAGCATTGCCCGAACTAATTCTGCCATAGTTATAAAAGAGATGGTGGCGGGATTAATCCCGCCACCTCTTCAAAGAGGCGAAAAAAAATGGCCGGATTAATCCCGCCGCCCGGCTAACCGAAATATTAAGTTAAATATATTTAAACGGGATAAATCCCTAACAGAATATATTGTAATCCTAATGCATTCCTAAATCCCTAAATTCTAAAATTTAAGAGAGAATGTAAGAGAGTGAATCTTTATAAATATATCTAAATTTGTTTATAATACTTACTTGTAAACAGCACTGAAGGCGCCGTGCTTTCCTATAAACAATAGCGCACCCAATTTAATGTCGCTCTTGAGTTGATCATTAAGAAAAAAAAGAAAATCTGAAGAGTGAAAAATAAAGAAATGAAGAAACCCTTGCCGAGAAAGAACCAGATCTGAATTTGAGTGGGAAATTAAATGCATTTTCAAATTTACATGTCAGACGACAATACTTATGTCAGAAATTCGAAATTTTTGAAATAACAAAAAGAAAATTTAAAATGAGAGTTGAAACAAATAACCGACAGTCTGACATATATACTCTCCAATTCCAATGAGTGTAATAAAATTGCATTTAATGTTCATTCAAGTGCTTCAAGCTATTTAATATTACGAAATTTTTTGTAATTATTTACATTCTTAATATTCTATATATTATTATTAAGTATATATATATATATATATATTATATATATATATTATATATATATATTATATTATATACACTAATACAATAAATAAATTGATATATTATTATGTATCATTTAAAATATATTCATAGTCTGTTTATTATTATTATTTTCTTAATTACTCGAGTAATTAATTTATATTTCCTACTATTAATGGATATTCTTTATTATTTTCTTAATATTTCAAAGAATATTCCAATATTAAAACCTGATTATCATAATTAAATTAATCTTATTCTTAATTATCTCAGTAATTATTCTACATTTGTATATATTAATGGGATTTTCTCAATTAATTTGTTATTATTTTCAAGAATATTCTAGTGTTAAACCTTATTATCAATATTAAATTAATTATATTATTAAAACTATATATGGCTATATATTAGATAAAATCATATATTATTATGTATAATTTAAAATATGTTCATAGTGTGTATATTAATATCATTTTCTTAATTATTCGATGTTTGTTTTGCACATATATATAAACACAATCATAAATTTATATATACACGTGCACACGCATTAGAAGCACTTACATAGACACATATGCACACACATGCACATTGCCCTAAAACCAAACTTGAGAAATTATATGTTACTTCTTTATTAAAAACATCATGTTCACGCATATATGATCTATATGTACTCAGTGTGTGTGTATGTAACACATTAAATTTACACATGTAATATATATGTATGTCTATGTGTATACACGTGTGTATGTTATATGTGTACTAATATATGCAATGTGTACGATTTTCATTTGTTAACACTCTATCTCTTCTCTCATACATACAATGTCACCATGCATAATCCTTTCTCTCATACATACACACCATGCATGATCAGGATCCATAATATGTAGCCTGTCTCTTCTCTCATACATACACACCATGCATGATCCATGTAAATATGTAATGTCTCTCTTCTCTCAAATATACACACCATGCATGATCCATAATATGTATTGTCACTCTTCTCTCATACATACACCATACATGATCATGTACTCTGTCTCTCTAATATTAATATGTACTAATATGTATGTATGTGTATGTGTATAATACTATGTGTGTATATATGTATCGCTGCACGTGAAACTTTAACACTCTCATGGACACACACGTGTTAACCCCTGCATGTATTTATTCTTGGGTGTATGTGATACACTCATGCACACGCACACGCTGATAATATAATGAAAGAATATTCGTTTAGGGCGAATTTATAGTTTATTCTTTTTAGGGTTTAAAGTATATTCTTAGAAGGAATATTCATTAGGGTTATATATATTTTTATTTCTTTTAGGGTTTTAAGTATATTCCTAGGTTGTAAGGCGGCGGGCCGGCGGCGGTGAAATCTCCTTCTCTCTCACACAAGTGAGATCTCTCTCTCACACGCACAATCCTCTGAGTTTATTTATTTATTTTTATTCACATATATATTTATGTGTGTGTATCTTAATAACATAATTTAGATCTGTATCTCTCGCACACACACGCACACACAGATAATATAATCTGTGTGACACACACAACACGCACACTCGTATACATATACACACACAGATATATATATATATATATATGTGTGTGTGTGTGTGTGTGTTGTGTGTGTTGTGTTTGTGTTTGTGTATCTGTATAATTTTATTAATTTATTAATTTTATCTCTTGCACACGCACGCACACTCCTGTTTTCTGTATGATTTTATTTGTTTCGCTCACACACACATACTCACGTACACACACACACACACACACACACACACACACACATATACTATATACATATAATATACATATATATTTATGTGTACCAGTATTTGTATAATTCTATTTATTTTTCTATTTCTCACACACACACACACTCCTGTATATATATATGTGTATGTGTGTGTTTGTTTATCTGTATGATTATTTGTTTCACACATGCATACACACGATATACATATACACAACACAAATATATATATACCTATGTACATATATACATACATATATATGTGTACCAGTATCTCGCACACCACCGCACACTCTATATATACATATACATATAATATGTGTGTGTGTGTATATAAATATGTGTGTGTGTGTGTGTGTAGCGCAGGATTAATCCCACTGCCCTTCAGGCAGGCTATTCGGTTAGCCTTATGAGCGCGACATTAATCCCGCCGCTATTTCAGGCAGGTTATTCGGTTAGCCTCATGAGCGGCGGGATTAATCCGCCACCATTTCAGGCAGGTTATTCGGTTAGCTTCATGAGCGATGAGATTAATCCCGCCGCCTACAGATGCCCTGCGCGGGATCCGGCGGGATTTATTATGCCACCATTGGCCTGTCTGAAGGGCCTAGGCGGTGGGATTAATCCCGCCGGACCTCGCACAGGGCATTGGCGTTCGGCGGGATTAATCCTGCCAACGTACGCATGCCTTGCGTGGAATCGGGTGGGATTTATCCCGTCGCCAAAGGCCTGCCTGAAGGGCCTAGGCGGCAGGATTAATCCCGTCCGATTCCGCGTAGGGCATTGGCGTCCAGCGGATTAATCCCGCCGCCTAGGGCCCGAGTGAAGGGCCTGGGCGGCGGGATTAATCCACCGCGCAGGGCATTGGCATTCGGCGGGATTAATCCCGCCGCCTAGGGCCCGAGTGAAAGGGCCTGGCGGCGGTAGGATTAATCCCGCCGAACCTTCAATGCCTGTTGGAGGATGAATCCCGCCACCCTTTCCTTTTTCCTCCATTAGTGAGTCAGACCAATCCCAAACGTTTTCTATCTGAGACGTAGAAAGTTTATACATACCAATGGAGGGGACTGGGAAGGGTGGCGAGATTCATTTCACCATCCCTTACATTGTGGGCGAGATTAATCCCGCCGCCTTTCTGAAGCCACTGAAGGGGTGTGCCAAATAAATCCTGTCAAGTTCTTTCTGAGACCGAGAAGGGTGGCAGGATTAATCCCGCCACTCCCATTCAGGGCCTCTAGAAAGGTGGCAAGATTAATCCCGCCCACTCTTTCAGGAGGCATTGAAGGGGCGGAAGATTAATTCTGCCGCACCTTCCATGTGAATATATATGTGTATTAGTATATATAAGTTGTATATCTCATTTTATTTACTTTTTATCATCTTATCATAATATTTCGAGTAAAAGCTAGGAATCTATGTAAACTGTCCAGAGTTCACATTTGTGGTGTTTTTTAAAACGAAATGTTATCTTTCTTTTGCACTAGCACAAATGTGAGCTTTGGACAGTTTAATTCCGTTCACTTCTCTCTGTGTATTATTTTTGTATATTCGAGTTTATACAAGTGTGTGTGCGTTTTTATATGATTGTATTCATAGTGTATCATTTTGCAGAAGGATGATTTAATTAAACAAGGAGATCGAGTCATTAGTATGGAGTCGTCGTTAAATTCTGAGTAAGAATTAAAATAAAATCTGTTACACTCGGATATGTATTTGAAGAATTAATCATTTTTATATTCAGATGTGGAATTGAAGTGATATTGAAGACGAGAGCAGGAGAAGAGATGGGCAGGGAGATTCTGGAATTAACTTGGCCATATTTTAAACTAAACGGGAAGCGCATTGGAAACAACTATGGTTGCTGTCAACTAACTTCTGTCACATCGCATGGACAAGCAAACAATGGAAAGTGGGTGTGCTAGTCAAGCATCCGAAAGCATGCTGCGAACCCAGATTGAACGATGCTCGACACATATGCCTTGTTCTATCCAATGTCACGTTCTCGGATCCAGAGGTTGCCAGTTACAACATTAATTTTAGGTGGTCTTGTCGACTTGTGGATAATGACGTTCACGTGTTCACTAATGATATTGACCGTGGAGTTCTTCTTCAACTCAATGAAAGCCCATCTATGGAGGGGATTCAACTGGATGTCTACTTCGAAGATCTTCAGACTCATCGAGTAGGTGTATTTTCAGCAGAGATTACTTCACAATACAGAAAATCCACAAGTGGAGCAATTGTCCCTCTTCAAATTGAAGAAGAAGGGAGCTGGAAGAGTGTGCCGAGAACATTAGAACAGCATCAATCGGGGATCACACATGTTGATTCGGATCGTAGAAGAAAATCATCGTCGTTTTGTCAGCTGCACCTGTGGCATCCCATGCTGCAATAAGCCACAAGGAAATGATGTTGGATGATAGGATTTACGAGTGTAGGGTTAAGTATTGCAGCGTCAACCCAAACTTCAATTACAGGCCACTCAACAGGAACGTGTAGCTGAGCTCATGGAGAAGATGAAGGACGACAATTCTTACACCGTTCCACATAATGCTGTTTTGTGCCATACTACGAGAGAAACAAAGGCGCTGACAAAGTGTGGATCACAACACCAACAAATGAGGAAGGTTCAGACGGAGAATAGAAAATCAGTCAAGTACTACATCATTAGTGGCCAGCACACAATAACGGCAGCCCAACGACTTCTCGACGAACACAACAAAGGAACGATGGCAACAAAACTTTCCGAGCATACCCGTGAGAAGCTGACGAAAAGATCGGCGTTTTTAGCGAAGCCGAATCTCACAATCGAGCAGTACCATAAGTTATCGGCGGAATGGGACGCTGCAGACACCAACCACTACAACAGCAAAATATGGGAGAAGTTCAAACACACGCGAGCCGTGTGGGAATCTCTTCAGCGACCACAAAGAGCTACCGCAGGGAATACACAATCTGCGGACTACCGGGTAAGCAAATTGTTTGGGCGGGATTTATCTCGCCGGTATATTAATCTGTCTTTTTTTCAGAGAGTTGAAGAAATTGTAGCAGTTGATTTTGCCCAGGTGGGCGGGAAGGAAACATCCTTTTTGATGATGTTGATTTCTTGTCCCGAGGATAGGATCTTTGCCAAATGGTTGGGGATTATGGAATCCTTTGCAAAAGGAACACTGAAGAAGAAGCAGACAAGTGAAGGGAGCCCTCAGAGAAGTCTGCAAAGAAACCCAGTAAGACGCCGAAGGCTAAGTCTGTTCAATCTATAAAGGATGTAGACAACGATTTCAAGCTCACATGGTTGAAGCCTTTAAATGGAACAACGATGGAGGAGATGGAAGTCTTGGCTGATTTGGTGATTGATGGCAAATTACAGATTAACAACAGCAGCCCACCTCTCCTTTTCATCTCAAGGCAATGGAGTTGAAGACGGTCAGGCACTTCAAGGAGTGGTTGGGAATACACTGCCACAAACTGGGTTGGACCTTGGCTTCAACATACGAAGAGGTCAGCAAATATTTGCATGTGACAAACGATGATATGCTTGTCGAATGGGTGAATCAATCGGAAGATCTGGGCAAGAATCTATTGCACGCCAACGCCAAAAAGGAGAACATTGCGATGACGCCTTCTCTTATGGCAGTCCTTCAGCAGCGGAGAACCGAGTTGAACCTTATAAAGGAGGATGCTACGAATCACGACAAGCCCTACAGATGTTTGTTGTTGGATTCGGAGACTTTATGGGGTACCATCACTGCTTGTAGGAAACCGTTTCAATTGTTCGTGATGGATCGGCGGGTGTCAAAAAATCCTTCGACAGACAGGACAGAGGATTTGGTGGAGAAACTTAGCCGTGCAAGCATGTACAAAGAAGGTATTTATTATTGAATTCATACTTGCACTCTTGACTGATACTACGTTTTCAGGTATTTATTTCTTGATTCTTGCTCATGTCACCGATACCTTTGCCTTCGCCTTTGCCAAGAGGAATAAACATCGTTGGACAGGATTTTATATGAATGATGCTGATCCGAAGTGCATTGATTCGGTTGTTCACTTGGTTGTTAGGAATGCGCCAAACAATTTCAAACTTCCAAATGACTGGCCAGGCATCTGTTTGCACTCCAACGGCCCTGAACCTCCATCCGATACACCGATAGTGAGAGTGACGTATTCGGCAATGTACGTTATCCAAACATTACAAGTCAAGCGGCACGGAGCATCGTCAACTTGATCAGGGGTCCTCACAGTGATGCGTGGGTTTTTGACTACTGCACTAGGGGGTCCGTCTTGAAGGAGTGTTACCTTCGGCATACATGTGTGTTGCCGTTGAAAAGGATAAGACCATGGTTGAGGACCTGAACAAGTGGATAGATAGGTTCTCAACTGACTACCCCAACGAATCCATAAAGGAGTATTTGAGAAAGTTCCCTCCAGATAAGTGCGATAGCTCTGAAGACGAATCTGGTTCAATGTCGGAGTCTGAGGACGAACTTCAATCAGATATTAGACCGGAAGTTATCTCGAGGAGTACAGAACATTCACACACTCCATTACCCATGGAAACATCAATAGAAGATAGAAGATCTTGAACCATCTCACAAGCGGCTTAGACCTTCTTCGCCTCACTCAGAAGGTAATAGCGAAGAAGAATTGTTAATGAGTTCTTAGAGTGACGAATAGTTGTAAATGAGTGTAACATAAGGCATTTTTGTATATTTCGTTTATATTTGTACAGAAAATAAATTCTCAAGGATTAATGAAGCTTTTAGTTCAAACATGGGTCACACATTAACAAGGTAAATAATATACCTTGATAATTTTAAGGTCAGCTAATCATTTTGCAGATGTAATGAAACAATTGAGAACATGGATTTTCAGCATTGCATGAGGTAAGAGAGGGGTTTGGCGACAATTTCTTGTGCCACATGTCAGAATGACAGAGTTCATGCAGGAAATGGATAATAATGCAGCTCAAAACATCGTTACCATGGGGGCCACTTCAGTTTTTTCATCATCATTTTTATTGGCTTCAGTTCCGAAATCAATTTCTTCAGCGCATGCAATATCTGAATCTTGTAAGGATGATGTACAATTAAATGATGAAGGGATAGGCAACGAGATAGTGGCAACGGATAAATGTGAAAGGGAGCAAACAAGTGATTTGCAAAGTATTCAAGAGGCAACGCTATCTCATGTTACTCATGGCCATATTGTGTTGTTGGATGTCAATGGTGTTCTGCTTCATCGACAAAGGCCCGAGGATAGGAAAAAAGAAATCAAACAAGGAGATTTCATTCCTTGTCATGGTAAATTTCGATATGATATTATTTTTCGTCCAGGGTTGGATCGTCTCTTTCAAAAGCTTAAGGAGATGGGTGCGCTTGTGGGGATTTGGTCATGCATGCAGATTCATAACTTAACACCGCTGTTGAATTTGCTTAAGAAACATTGTAGTGTTGCAGAAGAGGTGATTCGTAAAGATTGGATTTTTGACCAGCGAATATGTTATAAACCTCTCGAATTTCACAATATAAGAAAGGAAAGCAAGCCATACTTCTTCAAGAATGAAAGAATAATTGGGACTCATGGGGAGATCAGTCGCTTAAGGATAATGAAGAATGCACATATCTTAGTGTAGACGACTCTCCTCAGAAGGCTATGCTCAACCAAAACATTGCTTGTATTCATCCAATCACTTTCGATCCATATTCTGATACCGATATCATGGATGAGCTAGTGAACTACTTGGATACGTGCCTCAGAAAGAAGAATCTCGAAAATTTTTGTGAGCAGTATCCACCGTATCAACATTTCCTGAAGCTTTTCTTTCTCGTGATTTTGAATTTTATAAAATGAAGGATAGCAACCGGGCGCTTTATAATATTATTCTTAAGGAACGTCATTTTTAGATGAGCCTTTATGCAGACCTGGTCTTATTACATCTTATGTATTAACAAGGATGGCAACTCCCAATTGCATTCGTGAGAGTGTTAGGTGGTGGCAACAACATCAAGATATTGACCAAAATGATTTGATTAAATCCGGAGAGTGATGATTTAGACAAAATGAGGAGATTTTCTGTATGGTTAGGAAGAAAGTATTTATAAATAAATTAACATGTTGATAAGAAATGATTTCATTTGTAATTATGTTTGATAGTATTTCTTCATTATTGTAAACTATTTTTAGAATAATATGAATATTCTAAGATATTTTAGGAATATTCCTTACTAAGTAAGGTTATTGAAGGATTAATTAATTAATTAATTAATATTTAAGGCTTAATTACATATTAATTAAATGATTAATTAATAATTAAAACTTAAGTATTAATTAGTAATTTATTTTATATTCCCATCACGATCATGCCCACTTTAGTTTACAACGTGCATAAACGTGCGTGATGATATTGTATTAATCAATTAAGTTTATACTCATGGTTCTTATTAATTAAGAAGATTTATACACTTTTTAACATTTTTATTTCTTATTATCAATAATCAATTTTATAATTGATACATACATTATATATATAACACGTGTTGTGTGTGAGAGAGAGAGTACACAGTTAGTGATGAATTTGATTATATACAAGTTATCGAGAAGGAAATTGACAATGAACAAGAAGCCTTACATGCCGCAGAAAAGATATTGAGAAGCCAAGACCTGAATTGGAAAGGCTAATGGCTTCCTTAGGGGAAAATGCAAATCTCGAGGATATGAAGAAGGTTTTCCGTGATCACAATTTCATGTGTCCCCATTGTAGATCCCACAAAACTGTCTTTGAGCAATTCAACAATCTCAAACGAGGCCAGTATGTGTGAGTGCATTGCATGCGTGTGTGTGTTATATACATCTTATATACACTATAGTAACAGGAGTTGTCAACCACGATATAAGTGTCGTTCATGTAAGAAATCGTGGACAATAGGGGGAAGGAGGTTCAAGATCAAAAGGCAAGAACAAAATGAACCGGTTAAGCATTATGACTGTCCAAGTTGCAAGTCAGATAATACGAGGTTTGATTACTACAACAATGGTAACAAGATGCAGCCGTCCTATGTTTGTAGACAATGCAAGATCAAGTTTAAACCCCTTTCACGCCAAAGGAAGGATAAAAGGGTCCCAAGGTGGATGAGCTTAGTCATTGATCTTCCTACACATGGCATGTATTCCCTATTGTTACCCTTTTACAAAGAGTTACATTTGTCAATAAATCTTGACCATAATACACATACACACATCCACACACAAACATACACATATATCATATTTATCTATCCTTATTAATTAGTGGTGGTCCTCTCCTTCCTCTTCCCGGCACCAGCATCAAAGGTCCAAAGAGAGAGTTATACAACACACATGAGGACAGCTAATAAGGAAGAAGCATATGCATGGTGCATAATCCTACCTGAAGACAATGTGGGAACATGAAGACATTTGCTTAGCATGAACACAATGAATTACGTAGAGAGGCATCCACTCTCTCCCTATATACATATATATGAATTTTTTATCTATTATTAAAATAAATGGTCTTGTTTATATGTGAATGAGTATATATATATATAAGGCTCATGTTCCATGTTAATAGGACTAAATACTTAAAGAGTGAAGTAATGTAAGAAAGCTCTCATATTTTGGGTCTATTACAAAGCTCATTATATTAAAAAGCTGTAGGCAATAAATAGCATACTAACTTTCACCTATATCTATTTATCTATATGTATATAACACATGGAATCGGTAGAATAATGAAATCATAAAATTGTACATTTGTGCATGCTTATGTATATACAAACACGAGTATTAAACATGCGCACATGTGTGTGTATATATATATATATATATATATGCACACACCATACACATACCTATCATGTGTGTGCATATGTGTGTAAAACCTCAACACGTGGTTACTAGTTTGGTTTAAACCCAAATAAAATCATCATAAAAGACCAATATATTAACTTAGATATACACATACACATATCTATACATGGCCAATAAATTATATACACATATTAAGCATATACATTACATGCCTACATGCAGTGACACATGCATACCTTATAGTATGTACCTTGTAAGGAGAGTCTCATGTTGTCTACTATTCTTGTGCTGGGTATTAGTCTGACTATATGGTAAATGTAATAATACTTTAGTTTCTATGGCTACAAAACAGCTATAAACTTTAACCATCCCCAGCCCATTTGCATTTCAATTTTGTTGTATTTTAAGTAATGGTATAGTTAATTATGTTTGAATATTAACCTCTTTATATTAGTAGATATAGATGATATGTGAATGATCTTTATAAGCTGAGTTAATATGCTCACTAAGCAAAATAACAGAATCCTTACGTTAATACGTATAATTTTGACATGATATATTTAAATTATATTAAGTAGGTTTAGTAAAACATTTTGTCAAAATAGGTTCAAAATATTCTACAATTTGTTATAAACCTTATTAAGTTTATTATTAATACAAAACTCCAGTTATAAACTCAATTACATCTAAATTATTATTATGTTTTGATTTCATATGACTATCAAGTGAACATCTTAATAAATGATGATATATATTATAAACAATAATAGATAGTTAAATTAAATTTACCAAGTGACTTCTTATCTTAGGAGTTGCCTATGTCTAGATGAAAGGGATTCCATAAAATGGGCATATAGTTAGTAAAATTATTACGTGCACTATAAACTAAAATAAACTAAACAAGACTATATATATAATATATATATATAAGAGAGAGAGAGAGAGAGAGAGAGAGAGAGAGAGAGAGATTTAACTTTTTAAATAATACAGTCCATTCTTATTAATAACACACATGCACATACATATGAAACTTGCAGTAACTATGTTAGGAGGAATTCTAAATTATCAGGAGATGAGATGGAAATATATGTTCGATGTCAAGAGGTACTGAAGATGTAAAAAAATGCCAAAGCTCTAAGAATGAGACAAAATAGCAAGCTTCAGAAGTTTGAGAATCTCAAACACAATCTAGAAAATACAATGGATGTAGGCCTCACATGTACATGCACATGTGTATATTCAAGTAGCTATATGCATGCTTTGTTTGTTATAGGTTATAAACATGGTTATCCTTAAGCAAGGACATTCATGTATAGAGGCTAGAGAAAAATGCAATTGATATCAAAGGAGTTGCAATAGCACACAACAACTTTGAAGATCTTAATCAAACAAGAGAGGTATTGTTTTTTTTTGAATCCTTCTAAATAGTACACATTGTTTATAAAAACTTACCTGTAAATTAATCATTGTGACTTGTTAATTGCTTAGCACACACACACGGACCTTGTGTGTTCAAGTCAGAGTGACTAGGATTGTACAAGCGATTGGAAAGTTGAGGCAAAAGGCATGGAAAGTTGTACATGACTTCAATCATAGGCCAAAGCTTGTACACATGTACACATATGTATGTGTGTTTACTATGACATTGTACTCAAGTGCTTAAAAGTACATACTATAATGTATCTATATATGTGATGCTTTATTCAATATACGATATTTCTATATGTGTATTATGCATGCTTGACTAAAAGTTTAAGTTTCTACAATCTTGATCTTGTTTTGATATTGTAATTTCTAATGGTTAGTTTTAAATAATATACACAAGTAATAGCTACAATATATCTACTTGGTTACTAATAGATGTCCAGACGAATATATATAGTTTAATGTTGATCTAGTTTGTATAGTATTCAATTTTAGAAAGAGGGATTAATAAGCAGCCATTTAAGCCCCATCCAAGGTAAAGTAGGGGATAAAATAGAAATAAGACATGGTAGCTAATGACAAGAAGATTATTGACCAAGCTAGTATAGAGTTGTAGAACATATGCATGGTGCACACATATGTATGTATAATGTGTTACTTATTATGCATAAACAAAACTGGGGACAATTATCAACAGTGAGAAACCATTGAGAGAGATGGGGAAGGCAAGACACTGAGTCCAATTACAAATGCTTTCCCCATTAAAAGAATCCAACTTTGTTGTATGTTCACATTGACAACATCGGATTGCCTGAGGTAGCATGGATCTCAAAAGCTTCTTGGTAATATATAATACATATACAATGGTCTATCTTAAATTAAATGCACTTTTACTAAATAATCATACTCATAATGGGATAAGTACTCCTAAATTGGCTATAACATTACCAATATATATTATTTTGTATTTCTTCTATAAAGATTACATAATGTTCCTATTAATAATGGATATATAAAAAGATATCTACCTAACAACACTATATATATATATATATATATATATTATACATACACAAAAATAACAACATTTATACTTCTTTAATAATTTATTAAATTCTAGCTTGAATATGATAGTTTTTTAATATGAAATATCAAATATAAAACTTTATTATGCCAAATAAAGAAAGAAAAAAATTAAACATAAAAATTGTAGCTTATTGATGCAAAGAATTTTTTTTGTAAAATAATTTTTAATACTCATATAGAACTATAGCCAATACTGATTAAAATTGTTTAGATATTACATTTATTTTCATCAATGTCCTAAATGTAACATGGGACATTAAAGGTTAAAACTCTTATTAAAATCAAGACACATAAAAATCGGTGTGATTGCATACTCTTGCTCGACATCCCACACAAATTTAACATCAGTTGATTAAATGGTGCCTCTTTCTTAGACAAAGTTTTTGTAGTAGCCTAGATGTTTCCACGTGTTTGGTGTGGGAAACTCCTACACTACTTGAATCTTGTTCCCTTGCTGCCACCACGTGCCACGAAAGTTACCTAACACTTTATCCATGAGCTTCTACAATGATGTGCTAGCCCAAGGGCATCATTTCATATTGGAAAGCCTAAGGAGTTCATCTGTATAAGATTAAATTTTGCATTCATTATGAATTTTGCATCCACTTTGACATAAATATTTTAATAAGTGTAAAGAGATTTAATACGTAATATTCTAAATCTTTTTAAACTTTGATAAAAAAATTTATGGCCACTACTCCAACTATAACAATATTGTACATTGTTAAGGTATCGTAACCATAAATCTAATTTCGTATACCTCAATTATCAAGTACTTCAAATATTATTTTTATAATTACCCTAGATTGGAAAGGTCCTTATTTACACACAAGTGCTACAGCATTCCTTACATTTCATGATGCATAACTTAATGCATTTTATTGCATATAACAATACTCATGTGGATGGTCAAACAAAACCCTAAAATGACAATGTTTCTTTACTTTAAGGTACACTTGTATATGAGTTTAAATTGAGCAGCATTTCACTTATTTTTTCACACAAGATATGTGTATACAAGGAAACACACACACACACTTGTTAAGCTTCCATAACATAATTAACTTCGTAAGTGATTCGATCCTCATTAAAAGCAATTTTATCCAAACCCTAATGTTAAGTAGAGTAGTGTGTGTAATAAAATGAGTAAAATTTTATTTGTTTTAAGTATTTAATATATATATATATATTCTCGAAATGGGGCACATTTTATAATATTTACACACACATTATGATACATGTATACTTTAATATTTTGTTAGAAAATATGGACTACATTTGTGGTGTTGATTAACTTTCAACCCTAAGTTTCCTATTCTATATTGTTTATACATCTGTAAAGAAACTTTCCGATTAACTCACATTGTATACACATAATTGTCATATACTTAACATGTACATGAGTATTATTCTACATAAAAAATGATGACTAAGTGAAGTTATGCAAGAACCAAAAAGTAAATTGACATGCACAATTACAAATATATTCTCTACATCAACACAATATTGTATATAGAATATCATGTACATGTATATTTAATACATTAGGCACACCTATATACAAACATGCACAAGTGCACACACATGGTTAAACGATGATATCAATTTGGAACTCTATCTAAACCCATCTATATAGATGTTGGAGTAACATGGACGACAATGATTGATGGCTATGGAGCAAGTGGTATACTCTCTCTCCATGTCTCTTCCACCTTTTTACTCTTTATTATATATTATTTCAAGCATAATATTATTATAAAAACACGCATATATAATTTAATTCCAAGTATTATTGCTCATTGTTTATTTTATCTTTTCAATGTTATTTGCTACGGTTGCAAGAAAAAGCAGAGAAGATTTTTATTCGAATAATATAAACTGAATCTCAAGTTAAGGAGAAGAACTTGTTAGTATTCAATTAAATCATACATACCAACACCATTTTATACTCATTAGAGTAACTAAAACTAAATGTATGTAATAAACATATTTGGTCACTTATAGAAATTGCTCAATACAATCCATATATATGTATTCATACATGTGTATATTTCATGAAATACAATTGGAAAAATTAAAAATAAAAAATTTAAGATAGGTGCAATTTCAGCCGTTTGATTTTAATGGAACGTGCAGATCATGCTAATGTTCGTCACGTATGCTTAATTGATACATAATTGTAAATGATATTATGTTTCTATTAATTTACCTCTTTAAATCCACTTTAGCTCTTCTTCAAGGTTTCAAAGGCAAGATGCATTGCATCAACAAGTGGATAGCTACATATAAAACAATATTAGTATAGTCCTTCACATGCTAGTGGATACATATATATGTATGTATATTATTGTATAGTAAATATAAGCTTACCAATAAATTCCACATGAAATAGTTGGGAATGGACCCTAAACCCTTTTCCCTTGCCAACTTTAGAGAGCAGTTGTCCTATGTCTCATATCGTTAATAAGCTTCACAGAATATGATTAATATAATCTAGTTGTCAATAATACATATAATTATGAATTTATATAACAACATTAAGCACTAACTTAATTTTACATAATATAGGATTTTTTGAGGTCCTTGAAGCTTGTTCTCTTTCTTCTTCTTGTAAATAGGATCGACTGTGTGTATTATGTGAGATACTAGTCATTTAAATCCTTTAGAAATTAGAAAATATTGTACTATCTCTCTTGCACACACGTGCACACACATGGAAACTTACAATGTGTCAATTGCTCCGCAATGGTTGTTAGGAGATATCTTTTGCACTTAAATCACAACGGTTGTTAGAAGATATCTCTTGCACTTAAATCACAATGGCTGTTAGGTGATAGCTTTTGCACTCATGTCAAACAGCACGATGCATTGCTAATAAATAATACTATTGAGTTTTACACACATATGCACACACAATATTGGTATGTATATGGTGTGTGTGGATATATATATATATATATAGGCATGTTTAATACTCGTGTTTGTATATACATAAGCATTTATAAGTTCACTACTCTACTTAGTCCATGCATTATATTGAAATATGTATTTTTATGTCTATCACTTTTCAAAATAATGAATATATTAATAACAACACATCTTGAATATAGATGAGAATATCCTCTTTCATTTATATTAACTATGCAAATTTCTTATATTCAAAATTTGATTAGTGTAGAGCCAAGATAAGTTAAAGTAAACATGCTAAGTATATTAGTAAGTTTTACACAAGTTTAAACCCTTTAAGAAAATAAAAACACTTTGGCAACCATGTATACACTTGCACCCATAAGGAAAAACTTCTGTGAGTTCTATGAGTTAAAATAATTAACTTTAATGTTTTTCTTATCTCATAAAATGTGTTAAGAGTTCCCAAGAATGAACTCATGGGTAGGCTTGTTGTATTAGGATGACTTGTAGGAGTGAGCAACAAAGAACTTGTGGGCACCTATAGTTTTATAGGCATGTAAGGTCAGAAGTGGAACACAAGCTAGAGTTTCAAGCCACTATTGAAATTAATGACCTTAAGTACCAATTTACACTCAGTATGTTTACGAGTGGATACATTTATATCACTTTGGCAACTACATAGATACATATTCACAATACTTATACTTGAAACATCATTCCACATGTACACACTTAAAGAGGCAGAGGCAGAGGCAAATGCTGCAAAAATGTTGTAAAGACATTTAAGGCGTCTATATTATTTATTTTAATCATTTAATTATATTACAAGTTAAATGCATAACATATAGAACTGCATATTGCATCAATTGACTACAGTCTACATTGTGCTAATCAACTACAAATTAGAACTGCATGTCACAGCAATGAACAACGTCCTAGAACTACATACTAGTTTAGGTACATACATTTATATAACCTACTATATTTTGCAATACATTGTCTACATGACACACATATATTCTTCATCTTTAAATGTAAACACTATGGACAATATAAACGTGCCCTATTTTATGTATTGTGTACATATATATATAATATATATATATTATAACATACATATTATTCATGAGTTATATATGTCTTAATAATTAGATGTATTAACTATCTTATTAGTTAGCAAGTATGTGTTGTGCATCACATATATAAATATCTAAATTCTTTTGTTTTGTACATGTTTTAATATTTGAATGTTTGTCTTGGAAAAGGGGTTAGAGAGAGTGACAATTGTGTATTAGTTCATTGTTAATAAAACATAATATTTAAAAATGCATGTGTACACAAATTATATGAATGCGATGTATAAATATATATGGGCCTTATGATGAAGCATAATTTGTGCTACAAAAGATAAATAAAACAAGGTACAAATGAATTATTTTGTTTAAATATTTTATATTTTACAACAATACTTTTTAATCACTAGCATATTTCATGGGTTTGTTAGCCTAGAGTGGATATTAAACATTTATTAGACACTCTTTTACTATTAATGTTTAGAAGAAGATGTACTCATGTCAATCTATACAAAGTAGCATCAAACATTGTTATTTAAATAATAATGAGAGCTAAATTTAAAATAAATATCTTTTTATTATTCTTTGTGTACACATACACATATATATCAACATACAAACATTTATTGTTGTAACTCTCTAAACCCTAGACATTCATTCCATTATTTGTTGAATATAAAAATCATGTTGTGATCCACTCAATAGTATATATTTTTTAAGGATCATTAGCATAAACATAAGAGTAATCACAGTAAACATGTTTTGTTATTTCCAAATTAAGTTTGAGAATTTTTTATTGAGACTAAATTCATCATGTTAATTTTTGTAAAATGAAAATACACAAAAGAATAAAAGACATTGATATAATTCAAATACAAATATGCATGGATATTTATATAGAGGCTAACGTGAGTATGAAATACATACTAGGGAATTTTAATTCCCCTTTGGGATGTGTTTTATCTTTCCAAGCGTGAATGTGCCCATGTGGGAATTGGTAAACTCCCTCTTTATTTATTAGACAAACGACAATTTAGAAATAATGATATATATTCTCAAATAATTAAGTTAATCTATAAATAAAGTTCATTTTTAACTTTCCACACTGAAAATTATTTATTTTTTATTTTTACATATGTTTGGATTATTTTTCTCTACTCAATCAAGTAAATATACATATATATACCTAATTGAGTAGAAAAAAAATAAAAGAGAAACATATATAGCTTATTATGATGCATCAAAATCATTTTGTTACAATAGGCATATGTACATTTGTATAAAATTTTGATATTTAGAAATAAACCCTTGTACATTAGTTCAATTTGGAGACGGGTAACACTCGTGGATGTACAATGAATACATGATTTATCATCTTGTAGTGCAAGGAAGACATCATCTTAATTGCTTCAGCTATTCCATGAAACATATATAAGTCTTGCTCTGAACTTGTCATCTTCCTCACATTCCTCATAGGTCTTGGAAATTTGAGTTGCCGAGCATCGAATTGGTTTTCAACACATAGCTTGATTCCTAATTGAAGACCACTCATTATTGATATGTTAGCCAATCGTATAGGATATTCAAACTTATTATGCTGGAATTCTATCCCAAGCTTGAGTGCCAACTCTTTTTCCACCTTCCAAAATGTAGTTGTCACTGGTCCTTACTTTTATATTGTATAAGAAACTCATGATAGCTTTATACCTGTAAAAACATTGAATGACATCTTTTCTTTATAAAAAAATCAAACACAACTCAAAATTTTCTTAAGTAAAAAAGAAACCTTACCTAGATAGCCTTAATAATGCGCTACTTGAAATTGACCTAACCATGTAGCAAGAGATAGCTTTTTATAGTGTCACATGTGGTACTTTTCCACGTGTTTAAGTGACCATCAGTTCTCACAAAACAATAAGAGAATCGAAAATAAACTTTATTGATTGTCAGATCCATCTTGGGTTCATCAATTCGCATAACAAAAATAAGGAAATAAAAAGAAAACTCTATTGGCTATCGGATCCATCAGTCTTCATCTTACATTTCAATTTTGTGATATAACTAATTATGTTTAAATATTAGCCTCTTTATATTAGTACACAGATATATGTGAATGATATTTATAGGTTGAATTAATATGCTCACCAAGCAATATAGCAGAATCCTTATGTTAATATATAAATTTGAGATTATATATTTAATTATATAATAGATTTACTAAATAATTAAGCTAAGTTCAAATATTTTGTGGCTACCTCGATTCATCAATTAATATATATAGGTTGTTTGGGCATGCATGTTAGTAGTTAATAATTATAATGAGAATTTCATTATCATAGTTTACTATAATAATAGTTAATACTATATAATTTAATTAAATAGTTAATTTGATGCAATAATAGTATAATAATTGTACATTATAAATCTTTTGTGAGTTAATTCAAGTTAATAAGTTAGTCAAAAGTTAATATTGGTGAACTTAGAAAGTTCGCTAACAACTATTAAAGTGAAGAATGTTCATCATTAATTATTGAATTTGTGAATGTTAATCACCTTGGTAATGTCTTAATTAATGCAAATTTAATAATAATCACAATTTAAAATTTGGTAAGTTTTTAAAATAAACAATAGTCATGAATTTGAAAATGTTTGTCATGAATCCGTAAAAGTTGGTAATGAACTTTATCACAAACATAAGAATTTCATAATAATTTTGAGTTTACCTAAAATTCATTATAAGCCTTAGGAAATTCATTAAAAACCTTATTATGAATATATATGAATTACAAATTACATGTCTAGATTTGTTTTAAGTTATGTGAATATCCCAGTAAATGATGGCATGGACCCATTGGCATATGTAATAAGCACGACAATATGTGAAACTACGTTATACATTGAAATAAGGTCTTAATTATTATCCACTCAAGGAATATCTTCTTTGTAACATATATTATACACTTCTTTATGATGCATGAAATCATTTTGTTACAGTAGGCATATGTACATTTGCATAAATTCTTTATGTTTAAAACTAAACCCTTATACACTCAATTTGGAAATGGTGTAGCTTTGGAATGAATACAATAGTTATTAACTTGTAATGCAAGGAAGACAGCATCCTTATTGCTTCATGAAATACTACTTTCCAAGCTTCCTCACATTCTTTATTGGTCTTAAAAATTTAAGTTGCTAAGCATCGAACCTGTTTTCAAGACATAGCTTGATTCCTAATTGGAGACCACTCCTTGATACGTTAGTTAACCATATAGGATCTTCAAATCTATTATGTTGGAATTCTATCTAAGTGTATTTACGCTCAATAATTTAAAATCAGTGGTTAAAACAACTCTATAAAATAAATTATATATTTTAAGCTTTAGAATACAATTAAAACTTTTGAGTTTGAAAATAAAAATATATATTATAACAGTAATAGATAGTTAAATTAAATTTACCAAGTGACTTCTTTGCAGTGATATTAAGAGTTGTCCAAATGAAAGGGATTCCATAAAATGCGCGTCTATATGGCATTTAGTAAGTAAAATTATTACTTACACTATAAACTAAACAAGACTATATATATAAGAGAGAGAGATTTATAATAGGATCCATTCTTATTATGGATCCGACGGCCAATAGAGTTTTATTTTTATTTCCTTACTTTTTGTGGGAATTGATAAACCCAAGATGGATCTGACAATCACTAATAATAGTTTATTCTTTATTCTCTTACTTTTTTGTGAGAACTGATGGTTACTTAAACGCGTGGAAAAGTACTACATGTGAAGCTAAAAAAGCCATCTCTTGCTACATGGTTAGGTCAATTTCAAGTAGCAACTAGCGTCTGGTACTCACCCTTTTAACCCTTTTCACTTAGACATAGCCTTTTTTGAGATAACAGATCATCGTCATTCGAAGCCATTGGCTTTTGATAGATTCTAGTCTATTTCCAGAGAATTTCAGCAAGATGAAGCGATCAACTCATGGTACGATTCCTTCCCACCCTTTTTACCCTTTTATATTTCCCTTGTTAATTTGATTCATTTCAGACAATTTTTATTCTTATAATTTGGATACTTTCACCCAATTGAAGTTTTAACGCCTGGTATGGTTCCAATCCATCTTTTTCTCTTTTGCTTATATAATACATTTTATAGTGTCAGTTCATACAAAGCAAGTGGAAACCTTTTGGACAAGTTTCATTCTTGCAATTCAAACAATTTTAATTCGCCAGACACTCATGTAAGTTTTATGTATACACATACATATTCATTTGTATAAACATGCAAGTTGTAACTAAAATGGGACATGACTATAGTCCCATTTCCTAATAATTACAATTTTAGCTATTTAATTAGCATTTTCTAATATTAAAGAAATATTCTTTAGAATATATATTTGAAAACAGAATATTCTTTAGAATATTCTATTTTGTATTCGACCCTTTAATAAATTATAGCATTCATTGAACAAAAATTAATAACATTATAAAAGTAGAAGGTATTAATTATATAATATATGCCTAATATAACAATTAAGGAAAGCATAAGAGTACATTATATAAATATTGATGTTGTTATTAAAAATATTAATATTTAAATATAACATTATTAATTAAAAATTTGTAGTAGTAATATATAATATACAAAATCCTATAATAATATAGTCAATCTTCCATATCGTTTTTAAATTTATATAGTTAAGTAAACAATTTGGTACTATTATTAAAGAGTTTATAATAATTATGAATATTAAATATATGATATTTTATAATTTTGTAATTGCTTTAAGCTTCAGAAAATATACATTCCCTTGCAATTTTGTTAATTGTGACTTTATCAACGCTTCTTGACATCCACCCATATCGAAGAATTTAACATTTATAAAACATGCTGGGTCTTTTGATTGGAGAGACCATGTTTTCTCTAGGCATCCATTATATCTTTCGCTCTTCTTCTCGTGTCGCCTTTTTTTGTGGTTTGAACAGCAACCTTAACAATACTATTTTTGTGATTACTTCAGGTGTGTCGATAATTTGACCATCCAAATAGGCTGATTATATGACGCATCTGGAGTAATGAGAACCATCATTAGTTTTTGAAGATCCTGGCAGCAATCAAGAGTATGCTTTAGGTTTTTGGTTCCTTTGTCCAACAAAGTGTGGGTTTGCGCTTCCACATCACTACTGGCTTCTATGTCGTCTGTGCTAAGTGATGTCATTTCAATCTCCTCTGCCACCTTGTTTTAGGCCAAAAAGGGTGTTGCAATTTTGTACTTGTGACAGTAGGCCCTTCCAACTCTCGAACAACAGTCTCCCAATAGTCGACCATATGCTTATATAGTTCTGAGTAACCAGTTGCCTTATCAGAATTTCTTTGGCATCGATTTTTGAACCCATGCCACATA
>PUQB01000525.1:0-21277 GCA_003024785.1 Selaginella tamariscina | reverse complement strand
TAATGATCAGCTCAAGAGCGACATTAAATTGGGTGCGCTATTGTTTATAGGAAAGCACGGCGCCTTCAATGCTGTTTACAAGTAAGTATTATAAACAAATTTAGATATATTTATAAAGATTCACTCTCTTACATTCTCTCTTAAATTTTAGAATTTAGGGATTTAGGAATGCATTAGGATTACAATATATTCTGTTAGGGATTTATCCCATTTAAATATATTTTAACTTAATATTTTCGGTTAGCCGGGGCGGCGGGATTAATCCGGCCATTTTTTTTCGCCTCTTTGAAGAGTGGCGGGATTAATCCCGCCACCATTCTTTGATAACTATGGCAGAATTAGTTCGGGCAATGCTTTTCCGCCTCTTAAAAAGAGCGGCGAGATTAATCCCGCCGATAACTCTCTCAACTGATAAGATTTACTTGAATTTATTAGAAAGAGTTGTCGGCGGGATTAATCTCGCCAACCATTTTAGGAGGCAGAGAAGGGTGGGGGGATTAATCTCGCCACTACTTCCCTGTTTTAAATATTTTGGGCAGGATTCATCCGAATCTCTTTGAAATCATAGTTTGGAGAGAGTTGTGGGCGGGATTAATCCCGCGCTTATTCCCCGTCGTCAGAGTTGTGGGCGGGATTAATCCCGCCGCCTATTCTTCTCCGTCAGTGTTGTGGGCGGGATTAATCCCGCCCCTCTTCCTCGAGAGGGATTTGGGGGGATTAATCCCGCCGACTCTCACAGACGAGGAAGATCCGGCGGGATTAATCCCGCGGTACTTCCTGTCGGAGGGAGCCCGCGGCGGATTAATCCCGCCGTACCCTCGTGAGGGAGCCCGGGCGGGATTAATCCCGCCGGTACTTCCTCGTCGGAGGGAGCCCGCGGCGGATTAATCCCGCTGTACTTCTCGTCGGAGGGAGTCCATGGCGGGATTAATCCCGCCGCCTCTCCCGACAAGGAAGTACCGGCGGCGGGATTAATCCCGCCACTCTCTCCGATGGGGTAGATGGCATCTAATCGAGATGGACGTTCATATGGAGGTAGAGTCCGGCGGGATTAATCCCGCCGACTCACTCGAAGGGAGAGTCTGCGGCGGGATTAATCCCGCCCATCAGTTGTATTAATAAAGCATGAGATATTATCTTTATACATAATTATGTATTATTGCACATGCATATTATTAAGCAACCGCAGTTATGATTTCTTAGAAATATTGCATAAACAGATATCATAAATAACACAATTATTTATGTGCAGGACAATATGTATAATACTGGAGATAAAGTATGTCTTCTTCGGAACAACGAGATAGTTGGCACTGGAACTGTGGAAGTTCGAGATGATAATGCATCATGTCACAATATTGCCCAAGGATCTTGTGTGTACGTATGGGTGAACACCATTTTCAAGCATGTTGAGGTTCTGGAATGGAATTTGAGGAGGGTTCTCCTGTATTGTGGAATTTGGATGAAGTCAAGGCTGACACAGAATATGCAGAGTCACAAACAAACAGTAGCACGAGTTTCCAGATGATGGCTTGCCTGCTGTGATGGATGAGGTGATTCTCTTTCTTCATGAGATTGAGGTTGGGAGAGGCATCATCACAGCTATAAATCCAATGGAAGCAGTGTCAGAAGAGAAACTAGGGTCCGACTTCGTGGGTGTAGTTGTGACAGAGGTTTCACCTAATGGCACATTGCATCCTGGATCCCTCGTGAGGTGGCGAACATCTGAATTAAGACGGCAAGATGGTTCAACATATTCTGGGTTGGATTTCAATAATAACAACCCGGAAGAACAACTCATATTTGAAGAGGTTCCTTGCATTGGTCCTATTGTAAGAAAAAGGCGATTCATGGGTTGCAGATCTTCCCCTGCAAGTTTCAGCAAGAGGGTGAAGATGGATCCTACATCTTCCGAAAGTGTTACGAGCATTTCCACGATTGACTGCTGCAAGAAGAAGTGTTGTCAGATGGCAGACCGGAATGAAATTACCCAATGTAGACATGTCTTTCGTACGCTCACCCAAAAGCAAAGGCATGAGTTTGTATATGCTGCACTAACTGGGTGTATTGATGGAATGGCCTCGGACACAGGTTATCAGAGTACATCCATGGTATTTAATAAGGTGGCCATCTGCTTCAAAGCTTGGTACAGTATATACGGGATCCCAAAGACCACGTTCTACCGTCGGAGGGATGAGTGGCTAGATGGAGCGCGAACCTCAGTACATGGGAACACTCGCTTGGTCAAAACCCGCTCTCACATTATGGCAGCCATAGAGATACTCAAGGCTTTTGTGGAAGCAAATGCAGACAGGATGCCTCACAAATGCCGAACCACAAATGCAGGGGTCAGGGAAAATCTCAAGGTTTTGCCTTCAATCTACACTCAATTGAAGCTGTGTGAACATGTGAACAAGTGCCTCAGTTTGATGGGGCTGCAAGCAATCTGCACTGGTACCTTCAACAACATATGGAATACTCATTTTAAGGATGTGGAGATTGCAAAACACTCTAGCTTTTCCAAGTGTGACACTTGTACATCATTGAAGGCTGCAGAGGCTTGTGCAAAAACCTTGGTGGAGATCACTACCATTCAAAGAAGATGGAGGCCCACATGATTGCACAACAAACTTGCCGGTCTCAGTACTATGCACACCGCATGCTTTCTGTGTCACGCCCATCAGAGTACCTGTGCTTGATCCATGACAAGATGGATCATTCAAAGACCAGCATTCCAAAGCTCGTTGCAACACCAAAGTGCCTTGGAAATGTCATGAAACTTCCGATTTCATTGACAGGTGTGCTAACACATGGACACGGTTGTGAGTCATATGGACACTTTTCACTTCCACATTGGTCTAGCGACTCCAATTTCACTATTGGGTCGTTGGCCATGTGTTTCAGAAACCTTGAAGCCCACTCACAGACAAGTCCTATCAGTGATCTCAAAGTGAAGAAACAACACCTTCAACCTTTACATAATGCTCATGAACACGTCTGCACTTGAGGCTACTTGGGAATATGAGAGGCATTGTCAGCAACCTGCACAAAAAACAGATGGCCCTGTTGAGAGTTCAGGTTCAGTGGAGGGATCTAGCTCAAATAGTGTACATGTGTCCTCAACATCAAATAAGCTTCCTCGTCATTTGCTTTTACAGATGGATAATTGTGCAGGCGAGAACAAAAATAGGTAAATCATTTTACTTAAGGGTTTCTCAAGCTCATACTTACTTTTATTTTCTAGATATGTGCTAGCATACTTGTCAATGCTTGTTGCCAAAGGTGTGTTTGAAACAATCACGCTCAGTTTCTTATGGTTGGTCACACTCATGAAGATATTGATGCGTTCTTCAGCAAGGTCTCCAACTCTACAAAAAGGACAAGTGCACTTACCTTACCGCATATGATGAATCTTTTTGAAAATTGCATCTCCAAAAAAAGTTGTGCTTTGCTTGTGACTGAGGTGCCAGACTTCAAAAAATTTCTCAAGGAGTATATAAAAGAGGGGAGTGATTCTTTAGTTGGTCACCTTGTGCCGCTACAATTCTTTTTCTCCATACGAGATGGTATACCTATTATGCAGTACAAGTTACGGCCATCAGAGCAGGAGTGGTTACCGAAAGAGGGTTAATGCTCTTCAAAAGTGGAGAATGGAAAGCCACTTCTCCCAGAAGGACAACCAGACCCTATTCCATTGAGTGCCCAGCTCAAGGAACAAGAGGTTATTATTGATGGCATCAAAAAATATGTGGCATGGGTTCAAAAATCGATGCCAAAGAATTCTGATAAGGCAACTGGTTACTCAGAACTATATAAGCATGTGGTCGACTATTGGGAGACTGTTGTTCGAGAGTTGGAAGGGCCTACTGTCACAAGTACAGAATTGCAACACCCTTTTTGGCCTAAAACAAGGTGGCGAGAGGAGATTGAAATGACATCACTGAGCACAGACGACATAGAAGCCAGTAGTGATGTGGAAGTGCAAACCCCACACTTTGTTGGACAAAGGAACCAAAAACCTAAAGCATACTTTGATTGCTGCCAGGATCTTCAAAAACTAATGATGGTTCTCATTACTCCAGATGCGTCATATAATCAGCCTATTTGGATGGGTCAAATTATCGACACACCTGAAGTAATCACAAAAAATAGTATTGTTAAGGTTGCATGGTTCAAACCACAAAAAAGGCGACACGAGAAGGAGAGCGAAAGATATAATGGATGCCTAGAGAAAACATGGTCTCCCAATCAAAAAGACCCAGCATGTTTTATAAATGTTAAATCCATTCGATATGGGTGGATGTCAAGAAGCGTTGATAAAGTCACGATTAACAAAACTGCAAGGGAATGTATGTTTTCTGAAGCTTAAAGCAATTACAAAATTATAAAATATCATATATTTAATATTCATAATTATTATAAACTCTTTAATAATAGTACCAAATTGTTTACTTAACTATATAAATTTAAAAAATGATATGGAAGATTGACTATATTATTATAGGATTTTATATATATATTACTACTACAAATTTTTAATTAATAATGTTATATTTAAATATTAATATTTTAATAACAACATCAATATTTATATAATGTACCTCTTATGCTCTTCCTTAATTGTTATATTAGGCAATATATTATATAATTTAATACCTTCTACTTTTATAATGTTATTAATTTTTGTTCAATGAATGCTATAATTTATTAAAGGGTCGAATACAAAATAGAATATTCTAAAGAATATTCTTTTTCAAACATATATTCTAAAGAATATTCCTTTAATATTAGAAAATGCTAATTAAATAGCTAAAATTGCTAATTATTAGGAAATGGGACTATAGCCATGCCCATTTTAGTTACAACTTGCATGTTTATACAAATGAATATGTATGTGTATACATAAAACTTACATGAGTGTCTGGCGAATTAAAATTGTTTGAATGCAAGAATGAAACTTGTCCAACAAGGTTTCCACTTGCTTTGTATGAACTGACACTATAAAATGTATTATATAAGCAAAAGAGAAAAAGATGGATTGGAACCATACCAGGCGTTAAAGACTTCAATTGGGTGAAAGTATCCAAATTATAAGAATAAAAATTGTCTGAAATGAATCCTATTAATTAACAAGGGAAATATAAAAGGGTAAAAAGGGTGGGAAGGAATCGTACCATGAGTTGATGCTTCATCTTGCTGAAATTCTCTGGAAATAGACTAGAATCCTATCAAAAGCCAATGGCTTCGAATGACGATGATCTGTTATCTCAAAAAAGGCTATGTCTAAGTGAAAAGGGTTAAAAGGGTGAGTACCAGACGCTAGTTGCTACTTGAAATTGACCTAACCATGTAGCAAGAGATGGCTTTTTATAGCTTCACATGTAGTACTTTTCCACGCGTTTAAGTAACCATCGGTTCTCACAAAAAAGTAAGAGAATAAAGAATAAACTATTATTAGTGACTGTAGATCCATCTTGGGTTTATCAATTCCCACAACAAAAGTAAGGAAATAAAAATAAAACTCTATTGGCCGTCGGATCCATAATAAGAATGGATCCTATTATAAATCTCTCTCTCTCTATATATATAGTCTTGTTTAGTTTATAGTGTAAGTAATAATTTTACTTACTAAATGCCATATAGACGCGCATTTTATGGAATCCCTTTCATTTGGACAACTCTTAATATCACTGCAAAGAAGTCACTTGGTAAATTTAATTTAACTATCTATTACTGTTATAATATATATAATTTTATTTTCAAACTCAAAAGTTTTAATTGTATTCTAAAGCTTAAAATATATAATTTATTTTATAGAGTTGTTTTAACCACTGATTTTAAATTATTGAGCGTAAATACACTTAGATAGAATTCCAACATAATAGATTTGGAGATCCTATATGGTTAACTAACGTATCAAGGAGTGGTCTCCAATTAGGAATCAAGCTATGTCTTGAAAACAGGTTCGATGCTTAGCAACTCAAATTTTCAAGACCAATAAAGAATGTGAGGAAGTTGGAAAGTGGTATTTTATGAAGCAACTAAGGATGTTGTCTTCCTTGCATTACAAGTTAATAACTATTGTATTCATTCCAAAGCTACACCATTTCCAAATTGAGTGTATAAGGGTTTAGTTTCAAACATAAAGAATTTTATGCAAATGTACATATGCCTACTATAACAAAATGATTTTCATGCATCATAAAGAAGTATATATATGTTACAAAGAAGATATTCCTTGAGTGGATAATAATTAAGACCTTATTTCAACGTATAACGTAGTTTCACATATTGTCGTGCTTATTACATATGCCAATGGGTCCATGCCATCATTTACTGGGATATTCACATAACTTAAAACAAATCTAGACATGTAATTTGTAATTCATATATATTCATAATAAGGTTTTTAATGAATTTCCTAAGGCTTATAATGAATTTTAGGTAAACTCAAAATTATTATGAAATTCTTATGTTTGTGATAAAAGTTCATTACCAACTTTTACAGGTTCATGACAAACATTTTCAAATTCATGACTACTGTTTATTTTAAAAACTTACCAAATTTTAAATTGTGATTATTATTAAATTTGCATTGACTAAGACATTACCAAGGTGATTAACATTCACAAATTCAATAATTAATGATGAACATTCTTCACTTTAATAGTTGTTAGCGAACTTTCTAAGTTCACCAATATTAACTTTTGACTAACTTATTAACTTGAATTAACTCACAAAAGATTTATAATGTACAATTATTATACTATTATTGCATCAAATTAACTATTTAATTAAATTATATATAGTATTGAACTATTATTATAGTAAACTATGATAATGAAATTCTCATTATAATTATTAACTACTAACATGCATGCCCAAACAACCTATATATATTAATTGATGAATCGAGGTAGCCACAAATATTTGAACTTAGCTTGGTAATATTATTAGTAAATCTATTATATAATTAAAATATAATCTCAAATTATATATTAACATAAGGATTCTGCTATATTGCTTGGTGAGCATATTAATTCAACCTATAAATATCATTCACATATATCTGTGTACTAATATAAAGAGGCTAATATTTAAACATAATTAGTTATATATAACAAAATTGAAATGTAAGATGAAGACTCAAGATGGATCCGATAGCCAATAGAGTTTTCTTTTTATTTCCTTATTTTTGTTATGCAAATTGATGAACCCAAATGGATCTGACAGTCAATAAAGTTTATTTTCAATTCTCTTATTGTTTTGTGAGAACCGATGGTCACTTAACACGTGGAAAAGTACCACATGTGACACTATAAAAAGCTATCTCTTGCTACATGGTTAGGTCAATTTCAAGTAGCGCTTATTAAGGCTACCTAGGTAAGGTTTCTTTTTTACTTAAGAAAATTTTGAGTTGTGTTTGATTTTTTTATAAAGAAAAGATGTCATTCAATGTTTTTACAGGTAGAGCTATCATGAGTTTCTTATACAATATAAAAGTAAGGACCAGTGACAACTACTTTTGGAGGTGGAAAAAGAGTTGGCACTCAAGCTTGGGATAGAATTCCAGCATAATAAGTTTGAATATCCTATACGATTGGCTAACATATCAATGAGTGGTCTTCAATTAGGAATCAAGCTATGTGTTGAAAACCAATTCGATGCTCGGCAACTCAAATTTCCAAGACCTATGAGGAATGTGAGGAAGATGACAAGTTCAGAGCAAGACTTATATATGTTTCATGGAATAGCTGAAGCAATTAAGGATGATGTCTTCCTTGCACTACAAGATGATAAATCATGTATTCATTGTACATCCACGAGTGTTACCCCGTCTCCAAATTGAACTAATGTACAAGGGTTTATTTCTAAATATCAAGAATTTTATACAAATGTACATATGCCTATTGTAACAAAATGATTTTGATGCATCATAATAAGCTATATATGTTTCTCTTTTATTTTTTTTCTACTCAATTAGGTATATATATGTATATTTACTTGATTGAGTAGAGAAAAATAATCCAAACATATGTAAAAATAAAAATAAAATAATTTTCAGTGTGGAAAGTTAAAAATGAACTTTATTTATAGATTAACTTAATTATTTGAGAATATATCATTATTTCTAAATTGTCGTTTGTCTAATAAATAAAGAAGTTTACCAATTCCCACATGGGCACATTCACGCTTGGAAAGATAAAACACATCCCAAAGGGAATTAAAATTCCCTAGTATGTATTTCATACTCACGTTAGCCTCTATATAAATATCCATGCATATTTGTATTTGAATTATATCAATGTCTTTTTCTTTTGTGTTTTTCATTTTACAAAAATTAACATGATGAATTTAGTCTCAATAAAAAATTCTCAAACTTAATTTGGAAATAACAAAACATGTTTACTGTGATTACTTTATGTTTATGCTAATGATCCTTAAAAAATATATACTATTGAGTGGATCACAACATGATTTTATATTCAACAAATAATGGAATGAATGTCTAGGTTTAGAGAGTTACAACAATAAATGTTTGTATGTTGATATATATGTGTGTATGTGTACACAAAGAATAATAAAAAGATATTTATTTTAAATTTAGCTCTCATTATTATTTAAATAACAATGTTTGATGCTACTTTGTATAGATTGACATGAGTACATCTTCTTCTAAACATTAATAGTAAAAGAGTGTCTAATAAATGTTTAATATCCACTCTAGGCTAACAAACCCATGAAATATGCTAGTGATTAAAAAGTATTGTTGTAAAATATAAAATATTTAAACAAAATAATTCATTTGTACCTTGTTTTATTTATCTTTTGTACAAATTATGCTTCATATAAGGCCCATATATATTTATACATCGCATTCATATAATTTGTGTACACATGCACTTTTTAAAATATTATGTTTTATTAACAATGAACTAATACACAATTGTCACTCTCTCTAACCCCTTTTCCAAGACAAACATTCAAATATTAAAACATGTACAAAACAAAAGAATCTAGATATTTATATATGTGATGCAACACATACTTTAACTAAAGATAGTTAATACATCTAATTATTAAGACATATATAACATAATAATATGTATGTTATATATATATATATATATATATATATCACACACACACAAATACATAAAATAGGGCACGTTTATATGTCCATAGTGTTTACATTTAAAGATGAAGAATAATATGTGTGTCATGTAGACAATGTATTGCAAAATATAGTAGGTTATATAAATGTATGTACCTAAACTAGTCTGTAGTTCTAGATTGTTCATTGCTGTGACATGCAGTTCTAAGTTGTTGATTGGCACAATGTAGACTGTAGTCAATTGATGCAATATGCAGTTCTATATGTTATGCATTTAACTTGTAATATAATTAAATGATTAAAATAAATAAATAGACGCCTTAAATGTCTTTACAACATTTTTGCAGCATTTGCCTCTGCCTCTGCCTCTTTAAGTGTACATGTGGAATGATGTTTCAAGTATAAGTATTGTGAATATGTATCTATGTAGTTGCCAAAGTGATATAAATGTATCCACTTGTAACATACTGAGTGTAATTGGTACTTAAGGTCATTAATTTCAATAGTGGCTTGAAACTCTAGCTTATGTTCCACTTCCTGACCTTACATGCCTATAAACTATAGGTGCCCACAAGTTCTTTGTTGCTTACTCCTACAAGTCATCCTAATACAACAAGCCTACCCATGAGTTCATTCTTGGGAACTCTTACACATTTTATGAGATAAGAAAAACATTAAAGTTAATTATTTTAACTCATAGAACTCACAGAAGTTTTTCCTTATGGGTGCAAGTGTATACATGGTTGCCAAAGTGTTTTTATTTTCTTAAAGGGTTTAAACTTGTGTAAAACTTACTAATATACTTAGCATGTTTACTTTTAACTTATCTTGGCTCTACACTAACAAATTTTTGAATATAAGAAATTTGCATAGTTAATATAAATGAAAGAGAATATTCTCATCTATATTCAAGATGTTTGTTAATATAATTCATTATTTTGAAAAGTGATAGACATAAAAATACATATTTCAATATAATGCATGGACTAAGTAGAGTAGTGAACTTATAAATGCTTATGTATATACAAACACGAGTATTAAACATGCCTATATATATATATATATATCCACACACACCATATACATACCAATATTGTGTGTGCATATGTGTGTAAAACTCAATAGTATTATTTATTAGCAATGCATCGTGCTGTTTGACATGAGTGCAAAAGCTATCACCTAACAGCCATTGTGATTTAAGTGCAAGAGATATCTTCTAACAACCGTTGTGATTTAAGTGCAAAAGATATCTCCTAACAACCATTGCGGAGCAATTGACACATTGTAAGTTTCCATGTGTGTGCACGTGTGTGCAAGAGAGATAGTACAATATTTTCTAATTTCTAAAGGATTTAAATGACTAGTATCTCACATAATACACACAGTCGATCCTATTTACAAGAAGAAGAAAGAGAACAAGCTTCAAGGACCTCAAAAAATCCTATATTATGTAAAATTAAGTTAGTGCTTAATGTTGTTATATAAATTCATAATTATATGTATTATTGACAACTAGATTATATTAATCATATTCTGTGAAGCTTATTAACGATATGAGACATAGGACAACTGCTCTCTAAAGTTGGCAAGGGAAAAGGGTTTAGGGTCCATTCCCAACTATTTCATGTGGAATTTATTGGTAAGCTTATATTTACTATACAATAATATACATACATATATATGTATCCACTAGCATGTGAAGGACTATACTAATATTGTTTTATATGTAGCTATCCACTTGTTGATGCAATGCATCTTGCCTTTGAAACCTTGAAGAAGAGCTAAAGTGGATTTAAAGAGGTAAATTAATAGAAACATAATATCATTTACAATTATGTATCAATTAAGCATACGTGACGAACATTAGCATGATCTGCACGTTCCATTAAAATCAAACGGCTGAAATTGCACCTATCTTAAATTTTTTATTTTTAATTTTTCCAATTGTATTTCATGAAATATACACATGTATGAATACATATATATGGATTGTATTGAGCAATTTCTATAAGTGACCAAATATGTTTATTACATACATTTAGTTTTAGTTACTCTAATGAGTATAAAATGGTGTTGGTATGTATGATTTAATTGAATACTAACAAGTTCTTCTCCTTAACTTGAGATTCAGTTTATATTATTCGAATAAAAATCTTCTCTGCTTTTTCTTGCAACCGTAGCAAATAACATTGAAAAGATAAAATAAACAATGAGCAATAATACTTGGAATTAAATTATATATGCGTGTTTTTATAATAATATTATGCTTGAAATAATATATAATAAAGAGTAAAAAGGTGGAAGAGACATGGAGAGAGAGTATACCACTTGCTCCATAGCCATCAATCATTGTCGTCCATGTTACTCCAACATCTATATAGATGGGTTTAGATAGAGTTCCAAATTGATATCATCGTTTAACCATGTGTGTGCACTTGTGCATGTTTGTATATAGGTGTGCCTAATGTATTAAATATACATGTACATGATATTCTATATACAATATTGTGTTGATGTAGAGAATATATTTGTAATTGTGCATGTCAATTTACTTTTTGGTTCTTGCATAACTTCACTTAGTCATCATTTTTTATGTAGAATAATACTCATGTACATGTTAAGTATATGACAATTATGTGTATACAATGTGAGTTAATCGGAAAGTTTCTTTACAGATGTATAAACAATATAGAATAGGAAACTTAGGGTTGAAAGTTAATCAACACCACAAATGTAGTCCATATTTTCTAACAAAATATTAAAGTATACATGTATCATAATGTGTGTGTAAATATTATAAAATGTGCCCCATTTCGAGAATATATATATATATATTAAATACTTAAAACAAATAAAATTTTACTCATTTTATTACACACACTACTCTACTTAACATTAGGGTTTGGATAAAATTGCTTTTAATGAGGATCGAATCACTTACGAAGTTAATTATGTTATGGAAGCTTAACAAGTGTGTGTGTGTGTTTCCTTGTATACACATATCTTGTGTGAAAAAATAAGTGAAATGCTGCTCAATTTAAACTCATATACAAGTGTACCTTAAAGTAAAGAAACATTGTCATTTTAGGGTTTTGTTTGACCATCCACATGAGTATTGTTATATGCAATAAAATGCATTAAGTTATGCATCATGAAATGTAAGGAATGCTGTAGCACTTGTGTGTAAATAAGGACCTTTCCAATCTAGGGTAATTATAAAAATAATATTTGAAGTACTTGATAATTGAGGTATACGAAATTAGATTTATGGTTACGATACCTTAACAATGTACAATATTGTTATAGTTGGAGTAGTGGCCATAAATTTTTTTATCAAAGTTTAAAAAGATTTAGAATATTACGTATTAAATCTCTTTACACTTATTAAAATATTTATGTCAAAGTGGATGCAAAATTCATAATGAATGCAAAATTTAATCTTATACAGATGAACTCCTTAGGCTTTCCAATATGAAATGATGCCCTTGGGCTAGCACATCATTGTAGAAGCTCATGGATAAAGTGTTAGGTAACTTTCGTGGCACGTGGTGGCAGCAAGGGAACAAGATTCAAGTAGTGTAGGAGTTTCCCACACCAAACACGTGGAAACATCTAGGCTACTACAAAAACTTTGTCTAAGAAAGAGGCACCATTTAATCAACTGATGTTAAATTTGTGTGGGATGTCGAGCAAGAGTATGCAATCACACCGATTTTTATGTGTCTTGATTTTAATAAGAGTTTTAACCTTTAATGTCCCATGTTACATTTAGGACATTGATGAAAATAAATGTAATATCTAAACAATTTTAATCAGTATTGGCTATAGTTCTATATGAGTATTAAAAATTATTTTACAAAAAAAATTCTTTGCATCAATAAGCTACAATTTTTATGTTTAATTTTTTTCTTTCTTTATTTGGCATAATAAAGTTTTATATTTGATATTTCATATTAAAAAACTATCATATTCAAGCTAGAATTTAATAAATTATTAAAGAAGTATAAATGTTGTTATTTTTGTGTATGTATAATATATATATATATATATATATATAGTGTTGTTAGGTAGATATCTTTTTATATATCCATTATTAATAGGAACATTATGTAATCTTTATAGAAGAAATACAAAATAATATATATTGGTAATGTTATAGCCAATTTAGGAGTACTTATCCCATTATGAGTATGATTATTTAGTAAAAGTGCATTTAATTTAAGATAGACCATTGTATATGTATTATATATTACCAAGAAGCTTTTGAGATCCATGCTACCTCAGGCAATCCGATGTTGTCAATGTGAACATACAACAAAGTTGGATTCTTTTAATGGGGAAAGCATTTGTAATTGGACTCAGTGTCTTGCCTTCCCCATCTCTCTCAATGGTTTCTCACTGTTGATAATTGTCCCCAGTTTTGTTTATGCATAATAAGTAACACATTATACATACATATGTGTGCACCATGCATATGTTCTACAACTCTATACTAGCTTGGTCAATAATCTTCTTGTCATTAGCTACCATGTCTTATTTCTATTTTATCCCCTACTTTACCTTGGATGGGGCTTAAATGGCTGCTTATTAATCCCTCTTTCTAAAATTGAATACTATACAAACTAGATCAACATTAAACTATATATATTCGTCTGGACATCTATTAGTAACCAAGTAGATATATTGTAGCTATTACTTGTGTATATTATTTAAAACTAACCATTAGAAATTACAATATCAAAACAAGATCAAGATTGTAGAAACTTAAACTTTTAGTCAAGCATGCATAATACACATATAGAAATATCGTATATTGAATAAAGCATCACATATATAGATACATTATAGTATGTACTTTTAAGCACTTGAGTACAATGTCATAGTAAACACACATACATATGTGTACATGTGTACAAGCTTTGGCCTATGATTGAAGTCATGTACAACTTTCCATGCCTTTTGCCTCAACTTTCCAATCGCTTGTACAATCCTAGTCACTCTGACTTGAACACACAAGGTCCGTGTGTGTGTGCTAAGCAATTAACAAGTCACAATGATTAATTTACAGGTAAGTTTTTATAAACAATGTGTACTATTTAGAAGGATTCAAAAAAAAACAATACCTCTCTTGTTTGATTAAGATCTTCAAAGTTGTTGTGTGCTATTGCAACTCCTTTGATATCAATTGCATTTTTCTCTAGCCTCTATACATGAATGTCCTTGCTTAAGGATAACCATGTTTATAACCTATAACAAACAAAGCATGCATATAGCTACTTGAATATACACATGTGCATGTACATGTGAGGCCTACATCCATTGTATTTTCTAGATTGTGTTTGAGATTCTCAAACTTCTGAAGCTTGCTATTTTGTCTCATTCTTAGAGCTTTGGCATTTTTTTACATCTTCAGTACCTCTTGACATCGAACATATATTTCCATCTCATCTCCTGATAATTTAGAATTCCTCCTAACATAGTTACTGCAAGTTTCATATGTATGTGCATGTGTGTTATTAATAAGAATGGACTGTATTATTTAAAAAGTTAAATCTCTCTCTCTCTCTCTCTCTCTCTCTCTCTCTCTCTCTTATATATATATATTATATATATAGTCTTGTTTAGTTTATTTTAGTTTATAGTGCACGTAATAATTTTACTAACTATATGCCCATTTTATGGAATCCCTTTCATCTAGACATAGGCAACTCCTAAGATAAGAAGTCACTTGGTAAATTTAATTTAACTATCTATTATTGTTTATAATATATATCATCATTTATTAAGATGTTCACTTGATAGTCATATGAAATCAAAACATAATAATAATTTAGATGTAATTGAGTTTATAACTGGAGTTTTGTATTAATAATAAACTTAATAAGGTTTATAACAAATTGTAGAATATTTTGAACCTATTTTGACAAAATGTTTTACTAAACCTACTTAATATAATTTAAATATATCATGTCAAAATTATACGTATTAACGTAAGGATTCTGTTATTTTGCTTAGTGAGCATATTAACTCAGCTTATAAAGATCATTCACATATCATCTATATCTACTAATATAAAGAGGTTAATATTCAAACATAATTAACTATACCATTACTTAAAATACAACAAAATTGAAATGCAAATGGGCTGGGGATGGTTAAAGTTTATAGCTGTTTTGTAGCCATAGAAACTAAAGTATTATTACATTTACCATATAGTCAGACTAATACCCAGCACAAGAATAGTAGACAACATGAGACTCTCCTTACAAGGTACATACTATAAGGTATGCATGTGTCACTGCATGTAGGCATGTAATGTATATGCTTAATATGTGTATATAATTTATTGGCCATGTATAGATATGTGTATGTGTATATCTAAGTTAATATATTGGTCTTTTATGATGATTTTATTTGGGTTTAAACCAAACTAGTAACCACGTGTTGAGGTTTTACACACATATGCACACACATGATAGGTATGTGTATGGTGTGTGCATATATATATATATATATATATACACACACATGTGCGCATGTTTAATACTCGTGTTTGTATATACATAAGCATGCACAAATGTACAATTTTATGATTTCATTATTCTACCGATTCCATGTGTTATATACATATAGATAAATAGATATAGGTGAAAGTTAGTATGCTATTTATTGCCTACAGCTTTTTAATATAATGAGCTTTGTAATAGACCCAAAATATGAGAGCTTTCTTACATTACTTCACTCTTTAAGTATTTAGTCCTATTAACATGGAACATGAGCCTTATATATATATATACTCATTCACATATAAACAAGACCATTTATTTTAATAATAGATAAAAAATTCATATATATGTATATAGGGAGAGAGTGGATGCCTCTCTACGTAATTCATTGTGTTCATGCTAAGCAAATGTCTTCATGTTCCCACATTGTCTTCAGGTAGGATTATGCACCATGCATATGCTTCTTCCTTATTAGCTGTCCTCATGTGTGTTGTATAACTCTCTCTTTGGACCTTTGATGCTGGTGCCGGGAAGAGGAAGGAGAGGACCACCACTAATTAATAAGGATAGATAAATATGATATATGTGTATGTTTGTGTGTGGATGTGTGTATGTGTATTATGGTCAAGATTTATTGACAAATGTAACTCTTTGTAAAAGGGTAACAATAGGGAATACATGCCATGTGTAGGAAGATCAATGACTAAGCTCATCCACCTTGGGACCCTTTTATCCTTCCTTTGGCGTGAAAGGGGTTTAAACTTGATCTTGCATTGTCTACAAACATAGGACGGCTGCATCTTGTTACCATTGTTGTAGTAATCAAACCTCGTATTATCTGACTTGCAACTTGGACAGTCATAATGCTTAACCGGTTCATTTTGTTCTTGCCTTTTGATCTTGAACCTCCTTCCCCCTATTGTCCACGATTTCTTACATGAACGACACTTATATCGTGGTTGACAACTCCTGTTACTATAGTGTATATAAGATGTATATAACACACACACGCATGCAATGCACTCACACATACTGGCCTCGTTTGAGATTGTTGAATTGCTCAAAGACAGTTTTGTGGGATCTACAATGGGGACACATGAAATTGTGATCACGGAAAACCTTCTTCATATCCTCGAGATTTGCATTTTCCCCTAAGGAAGCCATTAGCCTTTCCAATTCAGGTCTTGGCTTCTCAATATCTTTTCTGCGGCATGTAAGGCTTCTTGTTCATTGTCAATTTCCTTCTCGATAACTTGTATATAATCAAATTCATCACTAACTGTGTACTCTCTCTCTCACACACAACACGTGTTATATATATATATGTATGTATCAATTAATAAAATTGATTATTGATAATAAGAAATAAAAATGTTAAAAAGTGTATAATCTCTTAATTAATAAGAACCATGAGTATAAACTTAATTGATTAATACAATATCATCACGCACGTTGTAACTAAAGTGGGCATGATACGTGAAAATGGGAATATAAAATAAATTACTAATTAATACTTAAGTTTTAATTATTAATTAATCATTTAATTAATATGTAATTAAGCCTTAAATATTAATTAATTAATTAATTAATCCTTCAATAACCTTACTTAGTAAGGAATATTCCTAAAATATCTTAGAATATTCATATTATTCTAAAAATTTTACAATAATTAAGAAATACTATCAAACATAATTACAAATGAAATCATTTCTTATCAACATGTTAATTTTTATAAATACTTTCTTCCTAACCATACAGAGAAATCTCCTCATTTTGTCTAAATCATCACTCTCCGGATTAATCAAATCATTTTGGTCAATATCTTGATGTTGTTGCCACCACCTTAACACTCTCACGAATGCAATTGGGAGTTGCCATCCTTGTTAATACATAAGATGTAATAAGACAGGTCTGCATAAAGGCTCATCTAAAAATGACGTTCCTTAAGAATAATATTATAAAGCGCCCGGTTGCTATCCTTCATTTTATAAAATTCAAAATCACGAGAAAGAAAAGCTTCAGGAAATGTTTGATACGGTGGATACTGCTCACAAAAATTTTCGAGATTCTTCTTTCTGAGGCACGTATCCAAGTAGTTCACTAGCTCATCCATGATATCGTATCAGAATATGGATCGAAAGTGATTGGATGAATACAAGCAATGTTTTGGTTGAGCATAGCCTTCTGAGGAGAGTCGTCTACCACTAAGATATGTGCATTCTTCATTATCCTTAAGCGACTGATCTCCCCATGAGTCCCAATTATTCTTTCATTCTTGAAGAAGTATGGCTTGCTTTCCTTTTTATATTGTGAAATTCGAGAGGTTTATAACATATTCGCTGGTCAAAAATCCAATCTTTACGAATCACCTCTTCTGCAACACTACAATGTTTCTTAAGCAAATTCAACAGCGGTGTTAAGTTATGAATCTGCATGCATGACCAAATCCCCACAAGCGCACCCATCTCCTTAAGCTTTTGAAAGAGACGATCCAACCCTGGACGAAAAATAATATCATATCGAAATTTACCATGACAAGGAATGAAATCTCCTTGTTTGATTTCTTTTTTCCTATCCTCGGGCCTTTGTCGATGAAGCAGAACACCATTGACATCCAACAACACAATATGGCCATGAGTAACATGGATAGCGTTGCCTCTTGAATACTTTGCAAATCACTTGTTTGCTCCCTTTCACATTTATCCGTTGACTATCTCGTTGCCTATCCCTTCATCATTTAATTGTACATCATCCTTACAAGATTCAGATATTGCATGCGCTGAAGAAATTGATTTCGGAACTGAAGCCAATAAAATGATGATGAAAAAACTGAAGTGGCCCCCATGGTAACGATGTTTTGAGCTGCATTATTATCCATTTCCTGCATGAACTCTGTCATTCTGACATGTGGCACAAGAAATTGTCGCCAAACCCCTCTCTTACCTCATGGCAATGCTGAAAATCCATGTTCTCAATGTTTCATTACATCTGCAAAATGATAATTAGCTGACCTTAAAATTATCAAGGTATATTATTTACCTTGTTAATGTGTGACCCATGTTTGAACTAAAAGCTTCATTAATCCTTGAGAATTTATTTTCTGTACAAATATAAACGAAATATACAAAAATGCCTTATGTTACACTCATTTACAACTATTCGTCACTCTAAGAACTCATTAACAATTCTTCTTCGCTATTACCTTCTGAGTGAGGCGAAGAAGGTCTAAGCCGCTTGTGAGATGGTTCATGATCTTCCATATCTTCTATTGATGTTTCCATGGGTAATGGAGTGTGTGAATGTTCTGTACTCCTCGAGATAACTTCCGGTCTAATATCTGATTGAAGTTCGTCCTCAGACTCCGACATTGAACCAGATTCGTCTTCAGAGCTATCGCACTTATTGGAGGGAACTTTCTCAAATACTCCTTTATGGATTTGTTGGGTAGTCAGTTGAGAACCTCTATCCACTTGTTCAGGTCCTCAACCATGGTCTTATCCTTTTCAACGGCAAACACACATGTATCCGAAGGTAACACTCCTTCAAGACGGACCCCCTAGTGCAGTAGTCAAAAACCCACGCATCACTGTGAGGACCCCTGATCAAGTTGACGATGCTCCGTGCCGCTTGACTTGTAATGTTTGGATAACGTACATTGCCGAATACGTCACTCTCAGCTATCGGTGTATCGGATGGAGGTTCAGGGCCGTTGGAGTGCAAACAGATGCCTGGCCAGTCATTTGGAAGTTTGAAATGTTTGGCGCATTCCTAACAACCAAGTGAACAACCGAATCAATGCACTTCGGATCAGCATCATTCATATAAAATCCTGTCCAACGATGTTTATTCCTCTTGGCAAAGGCGAAGGCAAAGGTATCGGTGACATGAGCAAGAATCAAGAAATAAATACCTGAAAAACGTAGATATCAGTCAAGAGTGCAAGTATGAATTCAATAATAAATACCTTCTTTGTACATGCTTGCACGGCTAAGTTTCTCCACCAAATCCTCTAGTGTCCTGTCTGTCGAAGGATTTTTTGACACCCGCCGATCCATCACGAACAATTGAAACGGTTTCCTACAAGCAGTGATGGTACCCCATAAAGTCTCCGAATCCAACAACAAACATCTGTAGGGCTTGTCGTGATTCGTAGCATCCTCCTTTATAAGGTTCAACTCGGTTCTCCGCTGCTGAAGGACTGCCATAAGAGAAGGCGTCATCGCAATGTTCTCCTTTTGGCGTTGGCGTGCAATAGATTCTTGCCCAGATCTTCCGATTGATTCACCCATTCGACAAGCATATCATCGTTTGTCACATGCAAATATTTCTGACCTCTTCGTATGTTGAAGCCGAGGTCCAACCCAGTTTGTGGCAGTGTATTCCCAACCACTCCTTGAAGTGCCTGACCGTCTTCAACTCCATTGCCTTGAGATGAAAAGGAGAGGTGGGGCTGCTGTTGTTAATCTGTAATTTGCCATCAATCACCAAATCAGCCAAGACTTCCATCTCCTCCATCGTTGTTCCATTTAAAGGCTTCAACCATGTGAGCTTGAAATCGTTGTCTACATCCTTTATAGATTGAACAGACTTAGCCTTCGGCGTCTTACTGGGTTTCTTTGCAGACTTCTCTGAGGGCTCCCTTCACTTGTCTGCTTCTTCTTCAGTGTTCCTTTTGCAAAGGATTCCATAATCCCCAACCATTTGGCAAAGATCCTATCCTCGGGACAAGAAATCAACATCATCAAAAAGGATGTTTCCTTCCCGCCCACCTGGGCAAAATCAACTGCTACAATTTCTTCAACTCTCTGAAAAAAAAGAGAGATTAATATACCGGCGAGATAAATCCCGCCCAAACAATTTGCTTACCCGGTATCCGCAGATTGTGTATTCCCTGCGTAGCTCTTTGTGGTCGCTGAAGAGATTCCCACACGGCTCGCGTGTGTTTGAACTTCTCCCATATTTTGCTGTTGTAGTGGTTGGTGTCTGCAGCGTCCCATTCCGCCGATAACTTATGGTACTGCTCGATTGTGAGATTCGGCTTCGCTAAAAACGCGATCTTTTTCAGCTTCTCACGGGTATGCTCGGAAAGTTTTGTTGCCATCGTTCCTTTGTTGTGTTCGTCGAGAAGTCGTTGGGCTGCCGTTATTGTGTGCTGGCCACTAATGATGTAGTACTTGATGATTTTCTATTCTCCGTCTGAATCTTCCTCATTTGTTGGTGTTGTGATCCACACTTTGTCAGCGCCTTTGTTTCTCTCGTAGTATGGCACAAAACAGCATTATGTGGAACGGTGTAAGAATTGTCGTCCTTCATCTTCTCCATGAGCTCAGCTACACGTTCCTGGTTGAGTGGCCTGTAATTGAAGTTTGGGTTGACGCTGCAATACTTAACCCTACACTCGTAAATCCTATCATCCAACATCATTTCCTTGTGGCTTATTGCAGCATGGGATGCCACAGGTGCAGCTGACAAAACGATCGAGATTTTCTTCTACGATCCGAATCAACATGTGTGATCCCCGATTGATGCTGTTTAATGTTCTCGGCACACTCTTCCAGCTCCCGAAATTTTCTAAGCAAATTGAACGTGATCTGTAAAGAACCTGAGACCAAGCCACCCTCTTAATCTCCCTTATGATGTTGCTGTGTTCTTTTTC
>PUQB01000524.1:137125-177038 GCA_003024785.1 Selaginella tamariscina | reverse complement strand
CGTGTATTATATGTTATGTATATCACTAGGATAAGCATCATAACAATATTCACTACACAATATTATTATAAAATTGGTTTTAAGTTACCTTATATTCAAGCCAGTCCTCCAGAATATCAAGTACTCTTTGAAACTGTGAGTAAATAAGCACTCTATGTCCCCCTGCTTTCAGCTTTGCTGCCATCTTATCCAGAAGAAGTAACTTGCCAGATGCCTCTACTAGTGTCCTGTTAAATAGAATTGGCGTGTGTGTGTAAACCACAGTGTATTATTATTGTATTACTTTTGAGCAGTCTCTTCGTCTTCTGTTTCTTGCTCGACTCCATCCAATAGAAATGGATGTGCACAAACCTTCCTAAGTTCCATAACCAAGTTGTTTAATGACATCTGCATCAACAACAGACTGATTACAGGAAACATGGCTTTTCTATATTCAACACTTATAGAAAGCGTGTGTGTGTGTACGCGCGCGCTTGTGGGTGTTCTTACATGAACTCCGCTATTTCGTAATAACACTTCATAATTGCGTGTAAGAACAGCTCTATAATAGTCTTTTTGTATAGAACTTAGCTCTACACGCACAATCAACTCTTTCTTGGGAGGCAGTTCCTTCAATACATCTTTCTTCACCCCTACCACATAAACATTTGCTAAGAATCTAGAAACACATTATGTATCTATTTGGTACATTTTACATATACACAATGTATAAAATAACATTTAATAACATATTTAGCACAGATTTAAAATATCTTTAAGAATATACAGTTCTTAATATCTTTAAGAATTTAAGCTTACTTCTTAATAGGTGTGATGACAACATGGTGTGCAACCTTTGAACCTGCTCCTCATGATTTATATCTCTAAATTCCAATTGAAAATCTTCCAGACTCGAAAACTGCATAAGTGAATCCTATGTATACGAATGCATATGCTGTGTAAATAACTTACAACAATATGAAGTGGTATACATTTTATAGTGATATGTTGCTTCTTATTGTACATTATTAAAATGGATACTTAAAACATGTGGGCGTGCTTATACATGTGTACATCACTATCATCTCTTTATATAGTAAATTCATATATACTTTGAGTACTGTATTTTATAAATTATTGGTGGTGCACATATATATACGTATGTATATATGCGTACCTTGCTGGAGTCCAAAAAATACATCAACGTAAAAAGCTCGTCTAAATTATTCTGTAACAATTAAATGTAAGACACACATATGCGCGTGCATGCACTCACGCACACACTACCTGTAAGGGTGTCCCCGTGAGCAAAACTCTATTGTACGTTGAGTAATTATGTAGTGTCTGAAAGAGTTTTGAATCCTTATTTTTCAACCGATGACCCTCATCCACAATCTACATACACAGAGATTAGAAATACCAAACAAAGATAAATACTCTCTCTCTCTCTCTCCACAAACAGACATACACACACAGACATAACATGCATGCATTAGTCACATTATGTATATGTACATTCGCATATACATATATACTCAAACATGTATACTTACAAGGCATTCCCAGCTTATTGGCTTCAATACGGAACTGTCCGTATTAACCATCTCGTAAGACGTTAGAAGCACGTTGAACTTCAAACGGCGTTTCTTCCTTTTCTTGTCTTTTGGGAAATAGAACTCTTTTTGTCTGATTATTTCCCGTCCCGATGCAGAACCGATGTAAGTAACCTGCAAAAAGTGTAAATGTGTGTGCCTTAAATAATATAAATTAAATTTTAAGCCGCAAGTATATGGCATATGTTTATATACTGTATGTAGATTTCACGATTATGTAAATAAAACGTCGTAGTCTATACATTATAGAATTTCCTTAGATAAGAATAATATATATATATATTATATATATTAGAGTACTTGTGTGTGTGTTCACTTACAATGTTCAATTGTGGAGCCCAGGTAGAAAATTCGCGCCCAATTTCTAAGAGTTGATAATGGAGCTACTACCAAATGTGGAAGTAAAACACCCTCCTGTACCAAAGATGCCAAAAAAGAGATTGTTTGTATTGTTTTGCCTGTTCAAAAACTCAATTATAAAGTGATTAACAATAACACAATCAAGTACAATGCTTTATGTATATGTGTACAGACAGAATGTGTATGTGTTTGTACAACAAGTACCTAATCCCATTTCATCTGCTAGTATCACAGGTTTCCCTTGTTGCCATGCATATCTCAAAAAATTCAATCCCTCGAGCTGATAAGGATGTAAAACACCTGAAAAAGCAATGGCAAGTTTATATACGCACATACACACGTCACACGCAATTATATGTATGTGCGCTAGTATGCACGTGCATGTATATACATGTATGTGTATGTGCACATATACCGCATGTCTGTGAATATAGGAAGATATACAGAGTGTGTATAATAAGAATTACATAACATACCTCCAACAATAAAATCTGGTGTCTTATCGTATGTACTAAAAGCCTTTTGACGTCTTTTCTCATGATCAATGTCCTCGGTTACCTCATTAAATGTGACCTCTTTGTATCTATATACTCACATTGAAATGCATATGTATACGTACACACCACAAAATTGTGTGTGTCTACAGTTATACGTATGTGCGTGTATACAAACATCTAACGTACCTCTGTATTTCTGCTTGAAATGCAACTATATCATCCTCAGACTCCCATGCACATTCTTCATACCCAAGCTCTTTCCATTTCACTAAATATTCAACTTTCTTTCCCACTTGCCTGATAACGATAAGGCTTAGTCTTGATATCTATATATCATTTGCAATGCTAATAGCAGAAGAGAACCCCCCCCCTAGAGAGAGAGAGAGAGAGAGAGAGAGAGAGAGAGAGAACCTGTGATCAATAATGCGATCTACAGTTGTCCATTCAGCTTTAATGGGGACCTTTTCTTCATCTTCATCCACTCTCGATTCACTCTGACGATTAAAGTTCACCAACCTAAGACGATTTAAGAATAAGATTTAAAATAGAAAGGAAAAGATGCCAGGTTACGTGTGTGTGTCCATTATAGATACATATATACATATGTGTGTGTGTGTGTGCGCTAGTTATAACTTATGAGACACACCTCACACGGATTCCTGGATAAGCTTTTGAAGCTTTGTCTAGAGCAGCCTGAGTTACCCTGTAAAACGACATATATGTATGAGTATAATTATGTATATGGAATACAAACCAGGAGCAATGCAGGTATGACTTCGATTTCCACTTCACCAAATATTGCTTGACTTCCTCCTTTTCCACGTCGTTTGAATCTTCTAACGGTCTCATTTGACAGTCCAGTATTTTGTCAAGATCAGCGAGAGGTTCCCTCTACATATAATCAAACCTTGTGTATGTGTGTATACGCAATCATACATACCACACATATATACTATAACTTTGATCTATGAGCATCACTAACATAGTAATAAAGACAGATGGCTTACACATTTTAAGCAGCTCCAGGCACCCCTTGGAACATTTTTCATTGGTGGATCCAAGCACTCCAAGTGGTAAACTGCCGTGCATGTATCGCAACAAAGTAGTTTCCCTCCCAGTGAACAAACCGCGCAAAAATCATCACTCTTAGCACACAAATCCACGTTTTACATACGTGTATGTAATTTATGTGGCTGCGTGTGTGGCTGCTTGTTCGTATTCTAGTTATTTCGTTACTCTTACAGTTCAGTTTAATGCTAATACTTATCATATACGGTTATACTTTATGTTCGTAACATCAGAAATCCCACTTAAAAATCTGTATATATTCATATGTTACTTACTACATTGTTTGACATTGACAATATATGTGTCCGTGTGATTTTTATGAATCTTCATATGCATTACCTGTATAATTCTCCACCGATATGTTTATGTTCATATGTATACATATTACACATACATGTATATACCGAGTGTTAATGCTCACCATTTTGGATTCCTCCTCAGAATCTTCCCCATTTTCCTCATTATCAGTTTCATATTCTTCAGCTGCTTCTTCCTCTCTATACAAAGGTTTCTTACTCGATCTGGCGCGCAATCTTCCCGCCATTGGGTTTGATTCCTAGATAAAAACATACACCACACACATAGAGAAATAAATACTACGTACACACACTCACGCACACACAGTATGAAGCAATACACATACCTGATCCTTCGCCATTGGCCGCAGAACCCCGGAAGAACCCTAAACAGAACCCTAATTTACTTCCGTATAAGGAGATTCGAACACGTAACAGCTTGTTTAGTTAATTAAACGGAATATTCCCGGCCAGCCCGTAATGTTCGACACGTGGCACCTATTTATAATCAGGTTTATTAGGGTTTCATTACCCTTACCATGGAGAGTGACGAGCTCACGCACGTAAGTTTTGGAGTGAATAATACACATCTCGCGTGCGCTAGCAAAAGGGGCGTACAAGTATTGAAGTGCCAGCCCTTTCAACAAGCCTTCATCTTGGTATCCAAGGAAGAAAACGGGATTATAATCTCAGAGATACAAGATATAAACACTATTTGGTACGTGAAAGCGGGTAATCCAGAATATGTAAATATATTGAAGCAAACAACGCATAAGAGTAAGAAATTCCAATTCAAAATTCAGCCTCTTGCAATAAAACTCTGCAACGAGTTTTGTGCAGTTGTGTTTCCGGATTTCGTCCGGCTCTTCAAGGAGTATGGATCTATCCGTAACACAATTAGAACTATATATAATCCGACTGGGATCTGTGCGTTGGCTACTGGTTACGTTCTCGCAACCTTGGGAGTCACTGAGGGCGAAGTTCTAATCCACACACCGCAAGACAACAACTCTCACCCTTTGTCGATAAGGGCACACGAGCTCCGATTAATTCCCTAGCTCTGAGTCAAGATGGTTACCTTGTTGCTACTTCTAGCACTAAGGGCACCCTTATTCGCATCTTTAAAACACGAGATGGGGAGAAAGTTCAAGAGGTATGTTCTTAAGTAGTATGTATTGTAATCTGATTATTATTTATTGTTCAGCTTCGGCGTGGGAAAGACACTGCAGTAATCATGAGCTTAGCTTTCTCGCAAGATAGCAGATGGTTAGTGGTGACTAGTGATAAGCAGACAGTACATGTCTTCAGTTTAAACATTATGTTAACTTCTGTCTCTAATCCAGTCTCTTCCTTGTCATTGATTCGAGGTAATGCAATGTTAAGGATTATATAGTGATATTTATATGAATTTGTTTAATGTGTAACAGGTGTTCTTCCGAGGTACTTCAGTTCTGAATGGTCCTTCGCACAGTTTCATCTCCCACCAAAGAAGACCCGTGCAGTTGCAGTGTTTGCATCCGATGAGTCATATACAGTTTTGGTTGCGTGCTACGACCGAAGGTAACACACACACACACATAAAATATGGATTGTATAGATTAACAATATTGTGCAGTTTCTATAGGTTACAGTTTGATCCAGCTAAAGGTGGTGAAATGACGCAGATTGCTGTTTTTTAAAGTTTTGAGTCGATTGTTTAAATAATGAAGTAATTTAATTAAGACCATTTTATTATGATGTTCCATATACTATTGTATATATAGATTAATCTAAATGTATATATTCTGCTGCGCGTACATAAGACACATATAATGTGTATATGTATGCACAAAATTAATATTATGTTTATAAAGCCAATGTATATGCGTTCTTCTCTATGTGTATGTCAGTAAATACACACACATATACACTGTATTAGAAATTAAACCTTAAAACATTCATTTTCTAAGGTTTGTAAGTTCTAATTAAATTTATTATAAAAAAAACAAAAACTAATATTGGTATTGACATACATTCATAATGCTGTATGTGTGTGTGTAATATTAATATACATGAACTGTGTTAACAAATTAGTATTGTTTAGGTTACTAGAGTGATGGTTTTTCTGGGTGCAATTGGGAGCACACTCCCATGGCCACGGTGTTATTCTGCTCCCAATTATTCTCCAGGCAATAGAATATGCAGGTATAATTCTTCCTTTTCCCTTTCATTTCTATTTTGCAAATAATATCAATTATTTATTTATTTTAATTTAAAAAATATATATATAGATGTATTTTGAGGGCTGAATTAGAGAATGGCTCTAAGAAGAATCAGAGTATTACTGAATGTGTGTTTACTCAAATTGAAACTCCAACAAGTACTAGTTACAATGTTAATGAAGCTCATTCAGATGAAGATCTATGGGTGAGTGTTATATATATATATTATATATATATATATAGAGAGAGAGAGAGAGAGAGAGAGAGAGGAGAGAGAGAGAGAGAGAGAGAAGAGAGAGAGAGATACATACATACATATACATGTGTGTGTAATGCAGACTGCTTCCTGGATACGTTCTGAATGTTACTTTGAAAACCAAGATTATAACCGGTGAGAAGTTCTAAGATAATTTCTTACTTAATATATTTTTTTTATATAGTTTTGTTCGGAGTTACAAGAAAAAGTTCTCAGAGCAGGTAATTAATATTTTAAATAATTATGAGATTATTATACAGTTTTTTTTTTATTAGATATTATTTTAATATATGTACCCATGTATAACAGGAATTTATAGCTCTGAAGAGGCGCTGTTCGGGAAGATATGGGAATTGTTTGAGATGCACTTGCTTAATAGCAGTAAATACTTTAATATATATTACATATACATATATTATGTGTGTGTATATATGCATATTAGATATATATGATATTAGGTACTTAGCTACAGTGGAACGTCCAATTTGCTTACCAGAGTCATTGGTACATTGGATGTTAGCATAAGGCAATCACTACCAGGATATTCAGAGGTAATGCTTATTAATATATATTATTAATATTAAATATTATTTAATTCATATTTATTTATAATGTTATGTGTGATATTGATATATAAATATAGTTTAATTTTATACAGGATGATTCAAGAGCAAAGTTAATGTTTCGTATAAACTCTGCACAGCCTTTTCGAAAATATTGTTATATAGCAAATGTGTGTGTTTCTAGAAACCATAGAAAGGAAAAGTAGCAACAAGGCTTCTGCATGCTGCTATGGAAACTGCCAAATTGTGGGGTATTGCATTATTTTATTTATTAATTAATAACTATAGATTTATTACCATATAATTAAAGTATTCAGTAAAATATATTTTTTCAGGATTGAATAAAGTATATGCTCATGTGGATTCTCGTAATAAATCTGCTCGTTTGCTCTACCAACAGTTTGGCTTTCAGGTAATATTTCAATTATCGGTTAAATATTTTTATTTTATTATTATTATTAATATTAATATTTACTGTTTCTAGCTTGTGCAAGATCAAGCCTCCGAGGATGATCCAATGCTGTTAACTCTTACAATACAATAATTAAAAAAAAAATTAGTATTTATAAAGAGTTTACTATACTACGCTTTCAAGTGCATTTTAAATATGTATGTACATTATTCGATATTCAAACTCTACACTGTATGTGTGTGTCGTGCGTGTTATGCTAGTAAGATTTTATTAAATCCTGTTAAACACTATTAAAATTTTAAAACCCATAACAAAGTTTCAAATCTAAAAGTCGAGAATGTATTATAATATCTTCAAACTAAATTGGAAATAGAATAACAAAATGGGAATAATTCATGTTTTAAAAAAAATTATTTACACTTGATTAAGGAAAACTAAATACATTTTAAAAAGTTAATAATAAGCGTATTAACAGTAATTCATTATTAATAAATGTTAAATTAATTAATTAAATTGTTAATTATTAAGAGGTAGACTACGTAGATATTCTCATTTTAGTTTGAAAGTGCATTTATTAGTGCATATCTAACTTTGTTTGTTTTGAATTAATAAATATTATAATGTATTCAATGTATTATAATTTAAGTTATTTGTACATTAACGAGAAAAATAAACAGCAACGCTCTCACAATTCAGCCACCCTTCTATATTATAATTAAAATTTCATTAATTGATAAATATTAAAAACCAAAAAAAGAAAGCATTTAAACAAAACTTATATATACCAAATCATATATATAAATGAAATGCATTAGTCTTGGAGGTCTTTTTAATTTATATCCTTTAAATATATATTAAATCATTAAAATAATTAACTGTGAAGGAGTTATGAAAACTAGCCATAAACATTTGATTACCATAATTAAAGACATGTTTACGCAGTTACTGTGTCCATATTTTTACAGTGCTGTCCTTCCCCACTGCACAAGAAGCGATCTTATTCTCACTTGGGTGAACACAAACAGCAGTAATCACATCGGTGTGACCATCGATCTTCTGCACAACTTGCTGGGTTTTCAGGTCCCAAATGTATACGCAGTTGTCTTCAGATCCGCTTGCTACGTACTTATTACGTACAAATGTTGACAAAATGCTATATGCCTTATTTACATGGCCTTTGTATGTTTTTATAACCTTCCGATCTATATAATCCCATAATCTCTGTAAAAATTGCAGTATGTATGTTATTAAGATATATTAAAATGATCATTAAAATAGACTTACCAATGTATTGTCCATAGTGCCCACGAGAACAAATTTACCATTGGGACTAAACTTGATGAATGATGCCGCAGGTTTCTCTTCAGCACTGAGAGTACTGAGACAATTACCAGTTTTTTCATCGAATATACGGCAGATTCCATCAAAACTGCTAGATGCCAACAAAGAACCTGCATTTACATACGTACGTGCGCGCGTTATGTATATGTGCGAGTATGCATACGTAAGATCCCCACACACATACCATCTACAGGGTGGAAATGTACTGCATTTAGAGGTTCTGATTCAAAATCTAAAACCCTCAAGGTGTTACCAGTTCTTACGTCCCATAACCGTATAGTTCCATCCAAAGAAGCTGCATATGCAAAATAAACAGTTATTATATTATATATGTTGTATATATGTATATACCTGAAGCTATTACAGTCGACCCAGGGTTGAAGTTTACGCAGTATACGAAGTTGGTATGCCCTTTGAGTTTCCTCAAGCACTCTCCAGAATTCACTTCCCATATTCTAACTGAGTGATCATCAGATGCTGTACATATATATCTTGAATCAGATGACCATGCAAGGTCCGATATTCCCTTGTGATGTCCCTGTAAGTTGTGTGTTGTGTTGTGTGCGTGCGTGCGTGTGTGTGTGTGTGTGTGTGTGTGTGTGTGTGACGGAGAGGGAGAGAGAGACCTTCAGTGTCTGGATGAGGCTATTGTCGGGAGAGAAGATCTTTACTGTTTTTATCGTTGGAAAACTACCCAACATCTCACCGTTTGGTGAGAACTTTACATTAGAGATTCCATCTTTGTGTTCTGTAAGAGTGCAACTAAGCTTGTATGGATTGAAAGCTCCTTCTTTCACCATCTTCCTTGTTTATCCTTCAAAAACTGATAGGAAGAATGATCTGCATCATTAAACTAAAAGAATAATGCGTACGATTAATCTACTTATATTACTTCTAAATGAAATGAAGAATATACCTAATGTAGTCGCCCTAGAATGAATAACCTAAGAAATTTAGCCTGGTTATATACGTGACGACGTGAGAGATCCGATGGCCTGCATGCAAAGTTAGATCCCTATTCAAAGGACGATTGGTTTCACGAACTATTGGTTTTTATTTTAATTAAAGTTCATTAAAACATTTTAACTAAAGAAATTAATCAATTGTTGGTTTGATCGACAGGATTCCCAGCAGCATTTTCACAACCTAAAAAGTGTTTATATATTAATAGAGAGAGAGAGAGAGAGAGAGAGAGAGAGAGAGAGAGTACCTTCTTCATCCGCACCAAGATATGCTGCTTTTCTAGAAGGCAGTGGCTGGTGGTGTGTGGGCTGAAAACAAGAAACAAAATTTAAAGCAAATTAAGCAAAATAATAAATAAATAAATAAATAATTATGCTGGAAATATACCTGGAGCTTTGGACGAAGGGACTCAATCAAGCTTTTCGGCTTCTGTCCAACTGGTCCTCCTTGCTGCTTATTCAATAAATAAATAAATAATAATAAATATAAATATAATATATAATATATATAATATAATCAATAAATATTGTACTAACGAGTATTTAGTTAATTATATATACTTATAGCAATGAAACAATAAGCGATACAGAAATTAATTAATTTGATACCTTTCCAAGTGCCCAATCAGCCGAATCAAAGAATGCCCTCTCATGATCCTGTACCAAAATTCCCATCATAACACACACGCGCACGCTTGTTTGTATCTACTATGTTATGTATATAAATATATACATAACTATCTACAAGAAATCATATATATGTGTGTGTGTGTGTGTAGTACATCCAAGAATACGTATATAGTTGATATATAATATGTGGCTTATAAAGATTGTATATTGAACTAAATACACACGCACGAGCACGCACGCACGCACACATACGAGAATGTACCTTGGAAATGAGAGGGGGTTTTTTGGGTCGCAGGCCACCATACTTCTTCTTCACAGCAGCCTCCTAATAGAGCAGAATTGGGAGAATTAAGGGATTAATTCAATGAATTAATAGAAATTAACTGACCTCCTCTTCAGGGGATGGCATTGCTCCTCGGGAGCTGCTCTGCCGGATTTTGGCGGATCGTCGCTCTTAATCGAGCTCGGTTGTGAATCCTTGTACTCCATTTCTGCAACAAACAATACACCCTAAATGCGTTTAATTAGTGAGTATATTCTAAGAGAATAACCTTTATATACCTGAAGAAAAAGTCAATTATGATTCATGTTTCACACAAATATAAATTTCAAATATGTCGTAGATTTAGTAAGTTATACATTGAAAACTGAAATATGTAAATAAATCAATTATATTATGTATGTATAAATACAATTATGCTTATACTATATATAATTTAAAATTTTTTAAAGATAGATGTGTATGAATGTGTTTTCACAAGTTTTTAATATTTATAATTTATAACTAGTAATTACTTTATGTATTTATAAGACACATCTGGTATATAATATAATTTCTTTTATATCATTACTTGAAATGCAAATACTAATAAATAATAATGTTTGTATATTCTCATACATATACATATAACATATATATATATATATATGCATATGTAAATAGCATTTTGTTAGTTTTTTTTTAAAAATTTAATTTTAGTAGTCCTATCTTAATCATTGATAGATTCTTTAGGTATATTATTTGACTATACATGTATTTGTCTTCATTAAAAATTGTCAAATGGAATTACACATCAATATGTATTTCTTTATAATTTAAATAATTTTGATGTGTTATATAATATAGTACTTTAACAATATTATTTAGTAATTATGAAATCAAAAAAATTACTAATAAGATATAATATAATGTATATTATAAAACATGCTATAAAATTGTATATAGTAGTTATATGAGTTTGATTTATAATAAAAATTTTAGTAAGCGTATTTGTCTATACTAAACCCAAAATTACACTTTATTTTATTTTATTTGTTGATTATCTTATATTTAAATTAAGGCTCCATGACTCCATGGTAAACTAAAAAAAAATGAAACATATAATTCATTCCATGAATGAAAGTAGATATATATACATCTATGTGATCAGATACATATTATACATGTGCGTCTCAATATGTACATGTGCATATATATTAGTTTGTATATGTACATGTGCATATATATACAAAGGCACATATTTATATATATAAGGATGTAAATGATTTTAAATGATACCTTTATGTGAAAATTATTATTTCTGAATATCACACATTTCGATAAAATAACATAAATTAAGTAAAATAAATTATGTTATAGTTTTTATTATGACTTCTTTTTACTTTAGACATTGACTATTGTTACTTATTGTATTATATTGATGGACCCTAGATGTAGTCATTCAGTGCACTTGGGCATTTGGTGATGGTTTGGCCAGGTGTCATCAGGTATTTACAGAAAACTTTAGGTAAAGCTAAAACTTACCTTTTAAAAAAACTCTTTCCCGATTTTGTTGGTGTTATGAACACTCTTAATAGGGTTGACACCCTAAAATCCCCTCCCCTCAAATAGGTTTAGGGGTAGAGGAAAAGCGGGGGGGGGTCTCCATCACATAAATAAGTTTGGGTATATGTAGGGGTTCATGATATAACTTGTTATTTTTTATCGGTGCAAGCTTTAGCTTGTGTTGTTAAGGCATAACCTTTTGTTGTATTGTCTCAACTTCCAGACAATAAGGGTACATCCCACCTCAAGTAATCTACCCTTAACGTCAGTGGGACCATGCTTGGGAGGTTTTATCAAACAACACGTTTCAAGGGGTTAAAGGTTGAGGCTTGTCTCTAGCCTCCTCTTCCACATCAAGTTAAGAGTAGCACTCACAATTAAGCAGGACACATTTGTGTCTTTGTCCAACTGTGGACATGGGATGTTTTTCTTACCAAGTTCTTGAGGGATCATAAAGGGGTTCTAGAATTGGCATTGAAGGCCACATTTTAACATCTAGTGCAACTCTTAAACTAAGGAGATAAGGCATGATAGCTCATATATGGGAAACAATATCATATGAAGATGTGACACTAGGCTAGATGGCACATAATACAACATAAGGCACACCTTTTGGGGTTGTTTTATGAGGTTAACACCAGGGTTGTGTCAGAGTTTTTACCTGGTGCCACAAAGGCGGCTTGCCAGGTGCCAACCCTGGAATCCCCTCTCTGGAAACCCCACGGAATCTGGTAAAGTAACCCGTATTAGGAACCCAAGCCTTAGGAACTCAAACCCTAACTGACTAAGTCCACGAACGAGACTCACCTTGTGAATCAGGATACACGGACTAGCCGAGCTTAGGTGTCGTTCCTAGCTTGGCGTGGTTGAGGCGGCCGGAGCAAGGCCTCAACCACTAGTTTGCGGAACGTGAACTCGGGCAATACCTTTGAGCTTGCGAGCAGGTTTTCGGACCAAGGAATCTGACTAACTCCTTGGAAGTGACGTGCCCTATCTCAAAGGCAAGATCCTGCCAACGATAAGGATAGTCTAACCCTAGGGTGGGTTGTACCCCTGTCGTGTGGAAGTTTGGGCGGCACAACGAGGGTTGCACCTTGACGACACAAGCTTAGCTTGCACCGGTAGGAGGTTAACGAGCTCTCTTTTGAACCCAGGAAGCCTCACTACATATACTCTACCTTATTTATGTGACGGACCCCCCCCCCCGTTTACCTAAGTGAGTAAGTGGGCTGGCACGGAAATGCCAGCCCTTAGAGAAAATGGTTGTCCTAACCTAATCCTAAACCTAACCCCTAGGGGGGGGTTTAGGACGTGGGGTTAGGGCAACCCTAGGGTTAGGTCAACCCTAGGGGTGTCCCTAACCCTTATTTTGACAAGCTATAATTTGCGAAGAACCCTAACCTGGAACGTCAAAACGGGGGAGGGTTCTCTAAATGGAAGTGCTAGCTTCGCCTAGAGTTTCTTGCAAATACCTAACGACACCCGGCCGGACCATCACTAGATACCCAAGTGCACTATGCGGGCCTGTTTCTTCTACATCTAGGGTTCGTCACATAATCCAGTAGGTAACAACAGTCAAACCCCAAAGTAAAGGGTCGAGTCATAGTAAAAACTATGACACACTCCCCGCCTTTGAAAATGTCAACGTCCTCGTTGACGTCTAACTCCAAGACTAGACTAGGTTAGGAAAAATTAACTGAAAACTAACGCTAATCACTCTATGCGGAGTCAGCAAAAAGTTCACAAGTTTTATTACCCCCTTGCATTACGCGAAGCCAAATACTTCAGAACCGTCGTTCACTGAGTGAGAACTCAGCTGCCGGAGGTACCACCTGCGACAAGAAGTCATTTGGAGACCTTTTGCACGTCTGCAAAGTCTGTCACCCGACACAGACAACAAGTTAGTTAATTTCTTTTAGTTAACTAGAATTTATATCGGAGGCCTCTAGTTAATGTTGTCTGTCGGCCCCTAGGTTAAGAAGAAATAACTTTATTCCTTAATTAGTTTGAGACCTTGCCTCAAACTCATTCACCAACTCCATCGCGTTTTGTAGATTCTCCAATGGTTCCCATGTCGATTCGCACGCCGGATAGCCTTTCCATTTGACGAGATACTCAAACTTACGTTTTCGCGGTCCATAAACCTTCCTTTTGCCCAATATGGATTCGACTTCGTACTCCGTACCTTCATGAACCAGCTCAGGGGCGGACGTAAGTTTTCATATCTTTGCGGATGTTTCTCATCTTTGTGGAATGGCTCGAGCAAATTGACATGAAACACATTGTGTATTGTTCCCAACTCTGGAGGAAGATCCAACTCATAAGCCACTTTCCCTACTTGCTTCACCACCTTGTATGGACCTATGTAGTGCGATAGAAACTTCCTCGAAAGAGTCGTTGGAACCTTCAGGTTTTTGGTACTCAACAATACCATATCCCCAACCTGATACTCTACATCCCGCCGATGCTTATCGTACTGCTGACGATACCTTTCCTGTGCTGCAGCCATCGCTTGACGAGCAGCTTCCCATGTTCGATACAATTGTCCCGTGAACTCTGCTACAGATGGAACTCGATTGCTATCGTCTTTCGGTAACACCATACTCTGAGGAATACCACCCTTATTCCCAGTTAACACTTCCATCGGGCTACATCCGATTGCAGTGTGTGTCGAGTTATTGTAACATATCTCAGCCATATCTAAGTGTTCAGCCCAATCAAGTTGATCACCTTGAACATAGCATCTGAGATAGTCCTCGACTTGTCGGTTCACTCTCTCCGTTTGACCATCAGTTTGCGGATGGTAGGCTGTACTGAACTTGAGCATCGTACCAAACTGCTTAAACAACGTTCCCCAAAACTTCCCGTAAACGAGGATCCCGATCTGAGATCATCATTTCCGGTAGCCGCGCACTCTTATGACTTCGTGGAAGAACAACTTCGCTGCTTGAATTGCATTCACTGTCTCTACAGTTGGAATGAAATGAGCAACCTTTGAAAACGATCGACTACCACCATGAGCGCATTAAACCACAAGATTTTGGCAATCCCATGATAAAGTCCAAAGTAACACTTTGAAATGGCCGCTCTGGAATCGGTATACACTGCAACTTCCCAGCTCGTTTTTGCGATCGGCTCTTTCTTGTTGACATGTGGGGCATGTCTTGACATACTTGGCAACATCATCTATCATACCCGGCCAATAGAATCCCTGTTTCAACAAAGCCAACGTCTTATGCCTTCCACCATGTCCTGCCAAAGGAACGTCGTGATGCTCTCTTAACAGCCTCTCCCTCCATGTCCCTTCTGGAACATAGAGTCTCTTTTCTTTATAATAAAGAACTCCATCTCGTACTGCAAAATGGCCTGTTTGAGTGCATCCATTCGACTTTCTATTCCTGCTGGAATATTACCATCTCTTCGTAATTGATGAACTTGTTTCCTCTTTGCCACCAGGCTCAAAGCCTCCTTAGCAAACTTGTCCTGAGGATACGCCGTCACAAATTCATCCACCAAAGTTGACACGGGTGCTGACATAATCGAAGATGACCCTTTCCTACTGAGTGCATCAGCTACCACATTGTCCTTTCCCGCTTATGTTGATTTCAGGCTGAAATCGTGCCAACTTCTGCTGCCATCTAGCATACTTTGGTGATAGCTTCGGCTGCGTTTCAAAATACCTTAGAGTTACACTATCTGTCCAAACCACAGTGCCATGACTTGGAAGATAATGACGCCAATACTCCAAGGAAGCAACAATAGCATACATCTCCTTTTCGTGAGTAGGCCATCGAGTTTGCGCGGCATCTAACTTCTTCGAGAAAAAGGACACTGGATGTCCTTTCTGTTGCAATACACCACCAATTGCAAAGTCGGAAGCGTCACATTCTACTTCAAAGGGATCTTCAAAGATGGGCAACTGCAAAACTGGCTCAGAAGAGATAGCCTCTTTGAGTTTGACGAACGCACGTTGGCACTCTGGAGTCCAATGCCATGGAATGTTTTCGTAAGATCTGTCAATGGGGCCGCTATTTCCGAGTAACCCTTTATGAATCTTCGGTAATACCCTGTCAGACCAAGAAATGATCTAACTTCATGCACATCTTTTAAAGTCATCCACTCGTAATAGCTTGAATTTTCTTTGGGTCCATGGCAACCTCCCCACCTGAGATCAAGTGTCCCAAGAAATCTATCTTGGTTTGACCAAATGCGCACTTGCTTTCTTTAGCATACAACTGGTTCTCTCTCAACCTCTGAAACACTTTTTCTAAGTGTTCCACATGTTCCTCAATTGTCGAACTGAAAATCAGAATGTCATCAATATACACCACTACGAACTCGTCTAGATAGTCTCTAAACACATCATCCATCATTGTGCAAAAAGTTGCTGGAGCATTGCACAACCCGAATGGCAAGACTAGAAACTCAAATGATCCATAACGCGTTCGAAAAGCGGTCTTCTCAATGTCATTCTCTGCTACCCGAATCTGATGGTACCCGATCTCAAGTCTATTCTTGAAAAATACTTTGCTTTTGATAGCCTATCAAATAAGTCGTCCACTCGTGGAAGAGGATACTTATTTTTGATAGTTATCGCGTTCAGCTCGATAGTCCACACACATTCGCATCGTACCATCCTTTTTCATTACAAACAAGATAGGTGCACCATACGGCGATCGACTAGGTCGAATGTGTCCTCGACCAATCAATTCTGTCAGCTGTCTCTTCAATTCTACTAACTCTTGAGGATTCAACCGATATGGGGCTCTTGCCGGTGGAGACGAACCTGGCAAAATCTCTATCTGTGGTCCACAACTCGACGTGGAGGTAACTCGGCGGCAAGTCTTCTGGCAACACATCCTTAAACATGTTCAAGACTTCCAAAATAGGTTCAGGAACATTCTTGACCATCTCCTATTTTGACTTCACCAGTATCCAAAACCATTGCAAGAAACACACGTTCCCGATGTCTAACTGCCTTACGCAACTGAGTTAAGGTAAGGAACATAGGATTCCAATCCTTATCAGTTAGCGTTTCCATTTGAGCGTGTCTTTTAATGTCTTCTTTATCTGCTGCAAGCGTGATTCGATTATCTCCGAACCCCTCATTTCGATTACATGTTTATGGAACCATTCCATACCCAAAAAAGTCAAACCCCGTCATATTCAAGACAACTAAGTCTAGCTTAGCCTTCCAATCTTTGATTTGGACAGGAACTGCCCTTGCTATATTATTAGTATTTTGAGAACCTTTGCCAAAATTGATCTTTATTTCACACATCTTTATTACATCCAAATTCAATCGACGAGCTAGACTAGTCGATATGAAGTTGTATGTTGCTCCAGTATCGATCATCATTCGGACTCGGTCCCCTCGTATCCTTCCTGTCAAATATAGCAAAGGGTCAGTTTTGTCTTGAATAGCGAATAAGGCAGGTTGTGTCTGGCACAACATTACCTCTTCTGACTCATCTTCCGGATCTTCAAGCGTTTCTGGTTCAGCAACTTCCTCTTCTACCATCGCCTTGAAATGTCCTGATTGTTGTGAGGGTGCCGACACTCTTTAGCAAAATGACCAGGCTTGTTACAATTATAACATTTCACACCCCGCCTGCGGAACGCGGGGGCAGACTTTGGAGCCGATCCTTTGGCTGCTGAGGAGGTGGTAACGCCAATGGTTTCCGAAATCCGGTGGGTCTTGATGTGTCCGAAAACTTGGAACTGCCACAAAGGGACTTGCACTTCGAATTGATGGCGATTGATCTGGTCGCCTATCAAACCTTCTGAACCCAGACTTTGGAGGAAACTCCTTGGTTTAGGTTTTGCTTCCTCCCCTTTGTACAAGTCTTCTAACGACATGCCATAAGCAACCTTTTGAGCTGCCTCTTGACATTCCCGATAGCTTGTTGGCTTGTACCTTAAGATTTCTCTTCGCGTCTTCTCATTCAAGCTAGCCATGAAGCAACTTCGAGCTTCATCATCACTCATATTTGGCACCAATCGCCGTACACTTTCGAATCGATAAACGTGGTCCATAGGACTTCCCCGAACTCCCTGTTGACAAAGTGCCAGGTCAGCACGCAATCGCAAACCGAGATCATCCGGCATATACTGCTTTTTGATCTCCTTTTTCATGTGCTTCCAGCTGTTTCGGTATCCACGTTCACCTTCAACAATTCGCCACCAAGTCTTAGCTTCTTCTTTAAGAAACTGCTTGCACATGCAACCTTTTCTGTCTTTCTCACGGAAGCAGCCTCGAAATAGCTTTCCATATCATACAACCAGTCATCCAAAACCTTGTAATCCTTTGAACCCATGAAATTCGAAGGCTTTACCGGTTTGAATTTACTGGGACCTCCACCACCTTCCGTCGAAGAATCTGATTCAGAGGAACCTGACTCTGAGTCATGCTTCTTCTTCTTTTTCCGTGTGTCTGGTTGCGGAACATCTGGCACTGCAGTATTCGAATCCGAACGGCAACATTATCGATTCGGTCGTTCAACCCAAACATCCCCTCGAAGTTCGTTTAGGGCATCCATCATTATTTCTCGCCAACCAGGTCGTTGTAACCTAGGGGGTCGACCTGGATCAGCTCATCCATCTCCTCATTTTGAGCCTCTGCGACAGCCCTCTCTGCCTCAGGCTCTGGTTGCTTTCTTTTGCTCATCGTATTGAACCCTAGTTTCAACACTCGGAGAATATGCTTGGAATATTCCCAATGTGAAGTTGGAAACACCCTGCACAGGTTGTACACCCACACACATCAGCTTAACTAGCATAAGACTTTCGGACATACCTAGAATCTCACGCCGACTCACTGAGCAAGTGTTCTCCGAAGTTTGACAACTCACAGGATCAAACTCTCTGCGCAGAATACAGACATGTTAACCAAAGCATAGAGTATATCAAGAATTTAGAGTTATCTAAACATTGAAACACTCTATGACTTAAGGCAGTCCTACTGACCGCAGAGAACTTGCTCCGATACCAATTGTCAGAGTTTTTACCTGGTGCCACAAAGGCGGCTTGCCAGGTGCCAACCCTGGAATCCCCTCTCTGGAAACCCCACGGAATCTGGTAAAAACCCATATTAGGAACCCAAGCATTAGGAACTCAAACCCCTCACTGACTAAGTCCGGTATCATTACTAGCTTGGCGTGGTTGAGGCAGCCGGAGCAAGGCCTCAACCATTAGTTTGCAGAACGTGAACTCGGGCAATGCCTTTGAGCTTGCGAGCAGGTTTTCGGACCAAGGAATCTAGCTAACTCCTTGGAAGTGACGTGCCCCTATCTCAAAGGCAAGATCCTGCCAACGATAAGGATAATCTAACCCTAGGGTGGGTTGTACCCCGGTGTGGAAGTTTGGGCGGCACAACGGAGGTTTAGGACGTGGGGGTTTAGGACGTGGGGTTAGGGCACCCCTAGGTTAGGTCAACCCTAGGGGTGTCCCTAACCCTTATTTTGACAAGCTATAATTTGCGAAGAACCCTAACCTGGAACGTCAAAATGGGGGAGGGTTCTCTAAATGGAAGTGCTAGCTTCACCTAGAGTTTCTTGTAAATACCTAATGACACCGCGCCGGACCATCACTAGATACCCAAGTGCACTATGCGGGCCTGTTTCTTCTACATCTAGGGTTCGTCACATAATCCAGTAGGTAACAACAATCAAACCCCAAAGTAAAGGGTCGAGTCATAGTAAAAACTATGACAGGTTGGATACTCTAGTAAGTAGCATACTTGTGCTCACATCAAGGTTCTAAGCCTTGGGCATTGGCTCAAGGGGCATAACTAGGTGTGTTATTGGCACACTTGGCTAGGGGATATTCTCCTTGAAATCCAGGGGTTGAACAACCTAAGCTCATTAGTAAGAACCTTTTTTGTGAAGCACTTGTAAAGTTGTGTACCTAGGGCTATCCAAACCTAGCCTTGGGAAGTTTGCTTAGTAAAACACTCATGTTCGCCTATGGTGCACACTTGTGTTCTCACTAAGTACTAGCCCTAGGATTAAGATATAACTTGACCACTCAAACCCTTAGGGGGTAGTCGTGGTTCAGGGACCCCTTGTCACCCTAAAGGGATTATACTCTCTGATGAGGGTGATTTCTCAAGGGGCAAGTCACGATGCTTTGGCTATGTCACGAGGGTATGTGCAAGGCATGTCTCCTTAGTAGGGGGGCATAAGTCTATTTAGGTCTTTTGGGCAGGATCTGAAAGTCTACTCGGATTATCCTTTAAGGTTCGGGGGATAGTCATTTTAGAGGACTTAGGGTGAAACTCTAAATCTTGTGCATATTTGGGCATTTAAATCAGGCTCTAGGGGTTGTTGTGGAAGACTTAGCATTACTCACATAATGTATTGACATCGGATGGTCACTTGGTAGTCACATGTTGCCACATGTTAGCTCTCCAGGTTAAAATTTTTAACAATTGATATCGGAGCTTATTCTCTGTCGTCAGTAGGATTGCCTAAAGTGTAGTGTGTTTTTAAGTTTTAGTTAGTTCTAAATTCTTGAAGTACTTTATCACTTTCGATTAATATGTTTAAATTCTATGGGGAGAGTTGGTCTTGAGATCTATAACTCTTTAAAAAACACCTACTTAGTAAGTGGGTGTGGGTTATGGACTCCAATGTCGAGGGTAGCATTCAAAAGGCAACTTTAAAGTTGCATGTCAGGTTACTTTATTGTACGTTTGTCCAGGTTATTTTACCCTATAGATGTCTAGGTTACTTTACCTTATGTTTGCACAGTTAATTTACCAAACATTTTCACAGACATGGTGAGTTAGTTTGTTTGGCTTACAAACTTTGTGAAGTGGATTATGTGATATGCTAAGTCTGCACATTATGAAAATTTTCTTACTTTTTTAAGGTGTATGAAATTGGGATAACACATGATTTGAGAACAGATAGTGTCCATTGAGTTTTGGTTTAGGTCAAGATTCAATATTGAGGTTCGGCAATGTTCAAACGGGAAAAGGCTTATGATTCAAATGTGCATCTTTTACTTAGGCAAAAAGCATACTCAAACATAAGAATAAAAATTACATTTTGATGGAAAATGCGAAATAAGTTCTCACTATAGCGCATGTTTTCGAGAGTGTAACTTAAGAAGCAAGCTATGGTACTAGACTTATGGTACAACAGAAAGTCGGGTGTTAACATATAATTAGTATGTTATTCAGCTAGTTCGAAGGTGTAATGTAATCAAAATATTATTTGATGTTTGCATTATTTCGATGACGCTAGTTACAAGTGACATTAGGTTAATTGTATTGCTAAATTCAAGTTCCTAAATTTGAACAAAGTATAACACAAAACCTTAGTTAGTTGTAAGTGCACACTCTATATTCAAGTTAGCTAGCCTGACTAACTTGATTATGAAGTTTTCTCATGTGGGATCATGAGAATGAGATAGAATAATAGCTTTTGGCAGTAGAGGAATTTAGTGCTACATTTCTATCAATGTAGTTTTTGGGGTAAATGGCATGATCTACTGAAACATAAATATAGGAAACATATGTTTATATTTTCAGTTTATTAAGTAATGAAGGACTTGCATAACAAAAGGTGTTCAACGTACACTTGTGTATTTTCATTGTTAAATGAAATATGACTATGTGGATAAGCTCTTGAACAAGGGTGATTCTTTGGTTAATGAGAGCAAGAAGTTAAGAGTCTCCACTCTGCATATCAATTAAGTAAAAAAACTTATTAAGTTTGATAAATTATGTTTGGAGAGCTCCATGAGCTAAAAATGGTTAGATAGGTTTAAGTACATGTACCTTCCTTAAAAAGTTGGTATCTAGTGAGATTTAAAAAGTTAGTGTTGATTTTCAAAATCAACTTCATTTTGAAGTAGAATATAATTATTCAAAACTCAATTTTTTAACTTTACATCATAAATGTGAGCACTTAAAGAACATAACAAAATATGTATCTTCAATCCTTTGGAATATCGGGAAGTGGGACTTTTCTTAACTCAAGGTTTGATGGTGTTTCTTGAGTTTAGTTTAGTTTTTTGCAAAAGTATGATATTAAGTAGTGAAATTGGCTTAAGAAGTTGGTGTTCCTTTTGATGATCGGTCTCTAGCGTATGGTCTGATATCCAAGTTTAAAAATATGGGGTTTCCTATCACTCATTTGTTAATAATCATACTTTAAGACTTTTGAAAGTATTTATAATAGTCTTATTAAGATTCATTATAAATAACTTTATAAAGTATGATATGATACCTATTGAATATTGAAATTAGAGCACTCAATATGAAACTTAGTTATGATCACATGAAGTAGCCATAATTATGTGATAAAAAAAACTCAAAAAAAGGGACACTTTAGTAAGAATGTTGTAGCTTGAAAGTGCAGTCTTCAAGCTAATTAAGAAATGAGGAGTTTCAAGTTAGTTAAGTAATATGGTGCTTTATAGGATTGCTGTTATATGTCCAAAATTAGTGATGTATCTTAATTCGATGTACTAAACTAAATATCTTATTCATGTTTGGGAGTTTAACTCATATATCAATGTTAACATTAATGTTACCATGATACCGAAGTGTCGTACTAACTTCACATTTCAACTATATCTCATATATCTTACTAAATTAGTTGGATGAACCAGACACTAGTTTATTATTCCTCTTAATCCCTGAACAGTTCCTTAGAATATTAGAGTAACATTATATTTTTTTCATGTCAACACTGAAGTTCAATACATATCAACTAAGTCCATTTCCATATTACATTTTTTCATTTTGATAACTGATATAATTATAAAATCATATCCACTAATCAGAAAACTCGGATTTAATTGTTAGGTAATCATTATAAGTTTGAGGGTATTAATATCGAAATTGTAATTGTTTATGGATTAAGAATTAATTTAAAGTTGCTTATCAAAACACTAATTACTGGTATTAGTGAAGAGATTATACTTCATAACTTTAGGAGGGAAACATTTACATAATTAAGTTTGAGAATTAGAAGTGAATATAATGTCACAAAGGCGTGGAGTATTATGAGTTTAGAGAGACTCTTATTGTGGGATTTAAGTTTTAAAATTCAATATTTTGAAATTAGTGAAATAAAGAGTTAAGAATTATTGAATGAACCTAGTCATAGTGCTTTTGAGGATGAGTATAATAGGAACATGTCAATTAAGACACGTGATATTTAGAAGTTTTCGGTTGAGGCACTAGATATAGATTGGTTTCTTAGTTTCCTCCACATTAGGTAGATAAAGAAATGTATGTTAGCTTTATTTGGTTCATAAATTAGTCAGTGTTATGAAAGAGTACAAAGTTGGTTGCAAAAGATAAATGGTAGTGCACACTTGATCATAGATTTGACCTGAATTCAATTCTCATTGGGAATAAATTTATGTCAATGACACGCCAAATGGATGGGCTAATTTTAGGTTAGCACGACCTTGTTGTATACATGTGTACAACCATATACCTCTAGGATCGCCTCTGGCCAAATTGACATGTCTATAAAGAACATGGTTTTGGGAATAGTACTCTTATATTGAAAAAGAGCTTGATTCGATAAAAGTCTCATACCTAGTTTGGTGTCGCTATAACATTAACAAAAATAGGTATAGTAGCAAACCCTTTATGCAAGGGGTGATGAGAAACATTGAGGGAGGCAGAAATGTGAGGCTATAATACTGTAACATGTAAAGAGGTGGCACCATTGGAAAATAAAAAAAAACATGAAAGCGTTGGGTTAAGCATTTGATATGGACTTAAATTGTTTATTGTACAGTTGACAATAAAGTCATCAAGTGTGTTTTAAATTTAAGAAATAAGGCAAGGCTTTATTTCTTGTTAACCTAGTGATCGGCATTCAACATTAACTAAAAGCCTCCAATATAAATTTTAATTAAGTAAAAAAATTAATTGTTATGTGTTTGCCTAGGGTGACAAACTTTATAGACATGCAAAAGGTTTCCAAGTGACTTCATGTTGTAGGTGGTGCCTCCGGCAATTGAATTTACAACTCAGTGAACGACGGTTTTGAAGTATTTGGTTTCGTGTAATGCAAGGGGTAATGAAAATTATATGAATTTTTGGCTGACTCCGCATAAAGTGATATATTAGTTTTAGTTAATTTTTCTAACATTATCTAGTCTAGAAGTTGAATGTTAACGAAGACATTAGCATTTTCAAAGGCAAAGAGTGTGTCATAGTTTTTATTATGACCTTTTTTTAAAATTATTTTAGATGTTGATTGTTGTTACCTACTATACTATGTTGATGAACCTTAAATGTAGTAGAAAATAGGCCTGTTTAGTGCACTTAGGTATATGGTGATGGTCCGACTGGGTGTTATTAGGTATTATAAAAAACTCTAAACAAAGCTAGAACTTAAGCCATTTAACATGCCAAACTCATCTGCATTAATTAATAAGACTAACTACAACATCAAAATCAGAAAAGAGTTTTCTAGAAGGTAACCCATGCCCTAAAATCCCCTCCCCTCGGGTAGGGTTTAAGGGTAGGAGTTAGGTTTAAGGTAAGTTCATCTAGTTAACTAAGGGATCTGTATTCCATGCCAACCCAATTACACATATATGAAAGGGGGAGGTGCTCCATCACATAAATAAGGTAGGGTATATGTAGAAGAGTTCTTAGGTTCATGATAGAACTCATTATTCTTTTAAATAATGAGTTCTATCATGACCTCATACAAGCTCTAGCTTGTGTCATTAAGGCACAACCCTTTGTGCCGCCTTAACTTCCAAACAATAAGGGTACGTCCCACCTTTGGGGTAGCCTACCCTTAACGTCTGGGAGGTCTTATTAAATAGCACATTTCAAGGGTTAGAAGTTAGGGCTTGTCTTTAGCTCCTCCTCCGTGTTAAAACTAAGAGTAGCACTCACAGCTAAGCATGACATATTTGTGTTTTTGTTCAACTATGGGTGTGGGATCTTGGGTTTTTTCTTATCAAGTTCCTGAGGGATCATAAAGGGGTTATAGAGTTGCATTGAAGAGCCACATTTGTGGCACATGGTGCAATCTTGAATCTAAGAGGCTAAGGCATGATAGCTCACATATGAGAAACAATGTCACATGAAGATGTGACACTAGGCATAGTACAACACCTAAGGCACACCTTTTGGGAATGTCTCATGGGTTTAACGTCAAGGGGTTGGATGCTCTAGTAAGCAGGTGTACTTGTGTTCACATCAAGGTTTTAAGTCTTGAGCATCGGCTCAAGGGAGCATAACTATGTGTGTTATTGGCACACTTGGCTAGGGGGTTTTTCTTAGGATTTAGTGGTTAAACAACCTAAGCTCATTAATAGGAGCTCTTTTGTGATGCATTTGTAGGGTTGTGTACTTAGGGTTATCCAAACCTAGCCTTGGGGTTTGTTTAGTAGAACACTTGTGTTAGCCTACGGCACACATTCGTGTCCTCACACCTTAGACTAAGGTATGACTTCACCACTCAAACCCTTTAGTCATGGTTTAGGGCACCCCTTGTCACCCTAAAGGGGTTGTCCTCAATGAAGGTAATTCCTCAAGAGACAAGTCACAATGCCTTAGCTCGATCCTACCCCAAAAGACATAGGCAAATTTATGCCCAACCTTGCTAAGGAGACATGCCTTGCACATACCCTCATGACAGATTATCCTCTAAGAATAGTCATTTTAGAAAACTTAGGGTGGACCCTAAGTCTTGTGCCTATTTGGGCATCTATTTCAGAGTTTTTACCTGGTGCCACAAAGGCGGCTTGCCAGGTGCCAACCCTGGAATCCCCTTTCTAGAAAAACCCACAGAATCTGGTAAAGTAACTTGTATTAGGAACCCAACCCTTAGGAACTTAAGCCCCTAGCTGACCAAGTCCACGAACGAGGCTTACCTTGTGAATTAGGATACGCAGACTAGCCGAGCTATAGGTATCGTTACTAGCTTGGTGTGGTTGAGGTGGCCGAAGCAAGGCCTTAACCACTAGTTTTTGCAAAACGTGAATTCGGGCAATGCCTTTGAGCTTGCGAGCAGGTTTTCGGCCCAAGGAATTTGACTAACTCCTTAAAGTAACGTACCCCTGTCACAAAGGCGAGATCCTACCAACGATAAGGATAGTCTAACCCTAGGGTGGGTTGTACCCTGTCGTGTGGAAGTTTGGGTGGCACAATAGAGGGTTGCGCCTTGACGACACAAGCTTAACTTGCACCAGTAGGAGGTTAACGAGCTCTCTTTTGAACCTAGGAAGTCTCACTATATATACTCTACCTTTTTTTGTGACGGACCCCCCTCCCCCCCTGTTTTCCTAAGTGAGTAAGTGGGTTGGCACGGAAATGCCAGCCCTTAGTGAAAATGAGTTGTCCTAACCTAACCTTAAACCTAACCCCTACAGGGGGTTTAGGGCGTGGGGTTAGGGCAACCCTAGGAGTGTCCCTAACCCTTTTTTGACAAGCTATACTTTAAACAAAAAACCTACTTTGGAACGTCAAATCGGGAGAGAGTTTTTAAAAAGTAAGTTCTAGTTCGTCTAGAGTTTCCTGCAAATACCTAATGAACACCCAGCCGGACCATCACTAGATACCCAAGTGCACTAAACGGGCCTATTTCCTACTAGATCTAGGGTTTGTCACACAACTCGGTAAGTAACAACAGTCAAACCCCAAAGTAAAAGGGCCAAGTCATAGTAAAAACTATGACACACTCCCCACCTTTGAAAATATCAATATCCTCCTTGACGTCTAACTCCAAAACTAGATTAGGTTAGAAAAAATTAACCGAAAACTAATGCTAATCACTCTATGTAGAGTCAACAAAAAGTCACAAGTTTTATTACCCCTCTTGCATTACGCAAAGCCAAATACTTCAGAACGGTCGTTCACTAAGTGAAAAACTCAGCTGCCGAAGGTACCACCTATGACAAGAAGTCATTTGGAGACCTTTTGCACGTCTGCAAAGTCTGTCACCCGACACAGACAACAAGTTAGTTAATTTCTTTTAGTTAATTAGAATTTATATCGGAGGCCTCTAGTTAATGTTGTCTGTCGGTGTCAGAGTTTTTACCTGGTGCCACAAAGGCGGCTTGCCAGGTGCCAACCCTGGAATCCCCTCTCTGGAAACCCCACGGAATCTGGTAAAGTAACCCGTATTAGGAACCCAACCCTTAGGAACTTAAACCCTAACTGACCAAGTCCACGAACGAGACTCACCTTGTGAATCAGGATGCACGAACTGGCCGAGTTATAGGTGTTGTTCCTAGCTTGGCGTGGTTGAGGCGGCCGGAGCAAGGCCTCAACCACTAGTTCTGCGGAACGTGAACTCGGGCAATACCTTTGAGCTTGCGAGCAGGTTTTCGGACCAAGGAATTTGGCTAACTCCTTGGAAGTGACATGCCTTGTCTCAAAGGCAAGATCCTGCCAACGATAAGGATAGTCTAACCCTAGGGTGGGTTGTACCCCTGTCGTGTGGAAGTTTGGGCGGCACAACAGAGGGTTGCACCTTTGACGACACAAGCTTAGCTTGCACCGGTAGGAGGTTAACGAGCTCTCTTTTGAACCCAGGAAGCCTCACTACATATACTCTACCTTATTTATGTGACGGACCCCCCCCCCTGTTTACCTAAATGAGTAAGTGGGCTGGCACGGAAATGCCAACCCTTAGAGAAAATGGTTGTCCTAACCTAATCCTAAACCTAACCCTAGGGGGGGGGTTTAGGACGTGGGGTTAGGGCAACCTAGGGTTAGGTCAACCCAGGGGTGTCTCTAACCCTTATTTTGACAAGCTATAATCAGCGAAGAACCCTACCTGGAACGTCAAAATGGGGAGGGTTCTCTAAAATGGAAGTGCTAGCTTCGCCTAGAGTTTCTTGCAAATACCTAATGACACCCGGCCGGCCATCACTAGATACCCAAGTGCACTATGCGGGCCTGTTTTCTTCTACATCTAGGGTTCGTCACATAATCCAGTAGGTAACAACAGTCAAACCCCAAAGTAAAGGGTCGAGTCATAGTAAAAACTATGACACACTCCCGCCTTTGAAAATGTCAACGTCCTCGTTGACGTCTAACTCCAAGACTAGACTAGGTTAGGAAAAATTAACTGAAAACTAACGCTAATCACTCTATGCGGAGTCAACAAAAAGTTCACAAGTTTTATTACCCCCCTTGCATTACGCGAAGCCAAATACTTCAGAACCGTCGTTCACTGAGTGAGAAACTCAGCTGCCGGAGGTACCACCTGCGACAAGAAGTCATTTGGAGACCTTTTGCACGTCTGCAAAGTCTGTCACTCGACACAGACAACAAGTTAGTTAATTTCTTTTTAGTTAACTAGAATTTATATCGGAGGCCTCTAGTTAATGTTGTAGTCGGCCCCTAGGTTAAGAGAAATAACTTTATTTCCTTAATTTAGTTGAGACCTTGCCTCAAACTCATTCACCAACTCCATCGCGTTTTGTAGATTCTCCAATGGTTCCCATGTCGATTCACACGCTGGATAGCCTTTCCATTTGACGAGATACTCAAACTTACGTTTTCGCGCGTCCATAAACCTTCCTTTTGCCCAATATGGATTCGACTTCGTACTCCGTACCTTCATGAACCAGCTCGGGGGCGGTCGTAAGTTTCATATCTTTGCGGATGTTTCTCATCTTTGTGGAATGGCTCGAGCAAATTGACATGAAACACATTGTGTATTGTTCCCAACTCCGGAGGAAAGATCCAACTCATAAGCCACTTTCCCTACTTGCTTGACCACCTTGTATGGACCTATGTAGTGCAATAGAAACTTTCTCGAAAGAGTCATTGAAACCTTTCAGGTTTTTGGTACTCAACAATACCATATCCCCAACTTGATACTTACATCCCGCCGATGCTTACGTACTGCTGACGATACCTTTCCTGTGCTGCAGCCATCGCTTGACGAGAAGCTTCCCATGTTCGATACAATTGTCCCGTAACTCTGCTACAGATGGAATTCGATTGCTATCGTCTTTCGTAACACCATACTCTGAGGAATACCACCCTTATTCCCAGTTAACACTTCCATCGGGCTACATCCGATTGCAGTGTGCATCGAGTTATTGTAACTATCTTAGCCATATCTAAGTGTTCAGCCAATCAAGTTGATCACCTTGAACATAGCATCTGAGATAGTCCTCGACTTGTCGGTTTACCCTCTCCGTCTGACCATCCGTTTGTGGATGATAAGCCGTACTAAACCTCAGCATCGTCCCAAATTGCTTGAACAACGTTCCCCAAAACTTGCCAGTAAATCGAGGATCCGGTCTGAGATCATCGTTTCCGGTAGCCCTCGCACTCTTACGACTTCGTGGAAGAACAACTTGCTGCTTGTTTTGCATTCACTGTCTCTACAGTTGGAATGAAATGAGCAACCTTTGAAATCGATCGACCACCACCATAAGAGCATTGAAACCACAAGATTTTGGCAATCCCATGATAAAGTCCAAAGTAACACTTTGAAATGGCCGCTCTGGAATCGGTATACATTGTAACTTCCCAGCTCGTTTTTGTGAACGACTTTTCACTTGTTGACATGTGGGGCATGTCTTGACATACTGGCAACATCGTCTATCATACTCGGCCAATAGAATCCCTGTTTCAACAAAGCCAACGTCTTGTGCCTTCCACCATGCCCTGCCAAAGGAACGTCGTGATGCTCTCTTAATAGCCTCTCCCTCCATGTCCCTTCTGGAACATAGAGTCTCTTTTCTTTATAATAAAGAACTCCATCTCGTACTGCAAAATGGGCCTGTTTGAGTGCATCCATTCGACTTTCTATTCCTGCTGGAATATTACCATCTCTTCGTAATTGATGAACTTGTTTCCTCTTTGCTACCAGGCTCAAAGCTTCCTTGGCAAACTTGTCCTGAGGATACGCCGTCACAAATTCATCCACCAAAGTTGACACGGGTGCTGACATAATACGAAGATGACCCTTTCTACTGAGTGCATCAGCTACCACATTTTCTTTTCCCGCCTTATGTCTGATTTCAGGCTGAAATCGTGCCAACTTCTGCTGCCATCTAGCATACTTTGGTGATAGCTTCGGCTGCGTTTCAAAATACCTTAGAGTTACACTATCTGTCCAAACCACAGTGCCATGACTTGGAAGATAATGACGCCAATACTAAGGAAGCAACAATAGCATACATCTCCTTTTCGTGGGTAGGCCATCGAGTTTGCGCGGCATCTAACTTCTTCGAGAAGAAGGACACTGGATGTCCTTTTTGTTGCAATACACCACCAATTGCAAAGTCGGAAGCGTCACATTCTACTTCAAAGGGATCTTCAAAGATGGGCAACTGCAAAACTGGCTCAGAAGAGATAGCCTCTTTGAGTTTGACGAATGCACGTTGGCACTCTGGAGTCCAATGCCATGGAATGTTCTTCGTAAGATCTGTCAATGGGGCCGCTATTTCTGAGTAACCCTTTATGAATCTTCGGTAATACCCTGTCAGACCAAGAAATGATCTAACTTCATGCACGTCTTTTAAGGTCATCCACTCAGTAATAGCTTGAATTTTCTTTGGGTCCATGGCAACCTCCCCACCTGAGATCAAGTGTCCCAAGAAATCTATCTTGGTTTGACCAAATGCGCACTTGCTTTCTTTAGCATACAACTGGTTCTCTCTCAACCTCTGAAACACTTTTTCTAAGTGTTCCACATGTTCTTCAATTGTCGAACTTGAAAACAGAATGTCATCTATACACCACCACGAACTCGTCTAGATAGTCTCTAAAACACATCATCCCATCATTGTGCAAAAGTTGCTGGAGCATTGCACAACCGAATGGCAAGACTAGAAACTCAAATGATCATAACGCGTTCGAAAAAGCGGTCTTCTCATGTCATTCTCTGCTACCCGAATCTGATGGTACCCAGACCTCAAGTCTATTCTTGAAAAGTACTTTGCTTTTGATAGTCTATCAAACAAGTCGTCCACTCGCGGAAGAGGATACTTGTTTTTGATAGTTATCGCGTTCAGTGCTCGATAGTCCACACACATTCGCATCGTACCATCCTTTTTCATTACAAACAAGATCGGTGCACCATATGGTGATCGACTAGGTCGAATGTGTCCTCGACCAACCAATTCCGTCAGCTGTCTCTTCAATTCAATCAACTCTTGAGGATTTAACCGATATGGGGCTCTTGCCGGTGGAGACGAACCCGGCAAAACCTCTATTCTGTGGTCCACAGCTCGACGTGGAGGTAACTCAGGCGGCAAATCTTCCGGTAACACATCCCTAAACATGTTCAAGACTTCCAAAATAGGTTCGGGAACATGTTCTTGACCATCTCCTATTTTGACTTCACCAGTATCCAAAACCATTGCAAGAAACACACGTTCCCGATGTCTAACTGCTTTACGCAACTGAGTCAAGGTAAGGAACATAGGATTCCAATCCCTATCAGTTAGCGTTTCCATTCTGAGCGTCGTTTTTCTAATGGCTTCTTTATCTGCTGCAAGCGTGATTCGATTATCTCCGGAACCCCTCATTTCGATTACATGTTTATGGAACCATTCCATACCCAGAACAAAGTCAAACCCCGTCATATTCAAGACAACTAAGTCTAGCTTAGCCTTCCAATCTTTGATTTGGACAGGAACTGCCCTTGCTATATTATTAGTATTTTGAGAACCTTTGCCAAAATTGATCTTTATTTCACACATCTTTATTACATCCAAATTCAATCGACGAGCTAGACTAGTCGATATGAAGTTGTATGTTGCTCCAGTATCGATCATCATTCGGACTCGGTCCCCTCGTATCCTTCCTGTCAAATATAGCAAAGGGTCAGTTTTGTCTTGAATAGCGAATAAGGCAGGTTGTGTCTGGCACAACATTACCTCTTCTGACTCATCTTCCGGATCTTCAAGCGTTTCTGGTTCAGCAACTTCCTCTTCTACCATCGCCTTGAAATGTCCTGATTGTTGTGAGGGTGCCGGACACTCTTTAGCAAAATGACCAGGCTTGTTACAATTATAACATTTCACGACCCCGCCTGCGGAACGCGGGGGAGCAGACTTTGGAGCCGATCCTTTGGTCTGCTGAGGAGGTGGTAACGCCAATGGTTTCCGAAATCCGGTGGGTCTTGATGTGTCCGAAAACTTGGAACTGCCAACAAAGGGACTTGCACTTCGAATTGATGGCGATTGATCTGGTCGCCTATCAAACCTTCTGAACCCAGACTTTGGAGGAAACCTCCTTGGTTTAGGTTTTGCTTCCTCCCCTTTGTACAAGTCTTCTAACGACATGCCATAAGCAACCTTTTGAGCTGCCTCTTGACATTCCCGATAGCTTGTGGGCTTGTACCTTAAGATCTCCCTTCGCGTTTTCTCATTCAAGCTAGCCATGAAGCAACTTCGAGCTTCATCATCGCTCATATTTGGCACCAATCGCCGTACACTTTCGAATCGATAAACGTGGTCCATAGGACTTCCCCGAACTCCCTGTTGACAAAGTGCCAGGTCAGCACGCAATCGCAAACCGAGATCATCCGGCATATACTGCTTTTTGATCTCCTTTTTCATGTGCTTCCAGCTGTTTCGGTATCCACGTTCACCTTCAACAATTCGCCACCAAGTCTTAGCTTCTTCTTTAAGAAACTGCTTAGCACATGCAACCTTTTCTGTCTTTCTCACGGAAGCAGCCTCGAAATAGCTTTCCATATCATACAACCAGTCATCCAAAACCTTGTAATCCTTTGAACCCATGAAATTCGAAGGCTTTACCGGTTTGAATTTACTGGGACCTCCACCAACTACTTCCGTCGAAGAATCTGATTCAGAGGAACCTGACTCTGAGTCATGCTTCTTCTTCTTTTTCCGTGTGTCTGGTTGCGGAACGTCTGGCACTGCCGTATTCGTTGGAATCCGAACGGCAACATTATCGATTCTGTCATTCAATCCCAAGACATCCCCTCGAAGTTCGTTTAGGGCATCCATCATTATTTCACGCCAACCAGGTCGCTGCCTAGCCCTAGGGGGTCGACCTGGATCAGCTTCATCCATCTCCTCATTTTGAGCCTCTGCGACAGCCCTCTCTGCCTCAGGCTCCGGTTGCTTTCTTTTGCTCATCGTATTGAACCCTAGTTTCAACACTCGGAGAATATGCTCGGAATATTCCCAATGTTAAGTTGGAAACACCCTGCACAGGTTGTACACCCACACACATCAGCTTGAACTAGCATAAGACTTTCGGACATACCTAGAATCTCACGCCGACTCACTGAGCAAGTGTTCTCCGAAGTTTGACAACTCACAGGATCAAACTCTCTGCGCAGAATACAGACATGTTAACCAAAGCGATAGAGTAGATCAAGAATTTAGAGTTATCTAAACATTGAAACACTCTATGACTTAAGGTAGTCCTACTGACCGCAGAGAACTTGCTCCGATACCAATTGTCAGAGTTTTTACCTGGTGCCACAAAGGCGGCTTGCCAGGTGCCAACCCTGGAATCCCCTCTCTGGAAACCCCACGGAATCTGGTAAAGTAACCCGTATTAGGAACCCAACCCTTAGGAACTTAAACCCTAACTGACCAAGTCCACGAACGAGACTCACCTTGTGAATCAGGATGCACGGACTGCCGAGTTATAGGTGTTGTTCCTAGCTTGGCGTGGTTGAGGCGGCCGGAGCAAGGCCTCAACCACTAGTTCTGCGGAACGTGAACTCGGGCAATACCTTTGAGCTTGCGAGCAGGTTTTCGGACCAAGGAATCTGGCTAACTCCTTGGAAGTGACGTGCCCTTGTCTCAAAGGCAAGATCCTGCCAACGATAAGGATAGTCTAACCCTAGGGTGGGTTGTACCCCTGTCGTGTGGAAGTTTGGGCGGCACAACAGAGGGTTGCACCTTGACGACACAAGCTTAGCTTGCACCGGTAGGAGGTTAACGAGCTCTCTTTTGAACCCAGGAAGCCTCACTACATATACTCTACCTTATTTATGTGACGGACCCCCCCCCCCTGTTTACCTAAATGAGTAAGTGGGCTGGCACGGAAATGCCAGCCCTTAGAGAAAATGGTTGTCCTAACCTAATCCTAAACCTAACCCCTAGGGGGGGGTTTAGGACGTGGGGTTAGGGCAACCCTAGGGTTAGGTCAACCCTAGGGGTGTCCCTAACCCTTATTTTGACAAGCTATAATCAGCGAAGAACCCTAACCTGGAACGTCAAAATGGGGAGGGTTCTCTAAATGGAAGTGCTAGCTTCGCCTAGAGTTTCTTGCAAATACCTAACGACACCCGGCCGGACCATCACTAGATACCCAAGTGCACTATGCGGGCCTGTTTCTTCTACATCTAGGGTTCGTCACATAATCCAGTAGGTAACAACAGTCAAACCCCAAAGTAAAGGGTCGAGTCATAGTAAAAACTATGACAGTGTGTGAGAGAGAGAGGAGTGTGTGTGTGTGTGAAAGAAAAGTGGGAGGGTGGGGTGGGATGGGGAGGGAGGGGAGGAGGGAATTGAAGGAGAGGTGTGAGTGAGAGAAAGAGAGAGGGAGGGAAAGGTGTGGGTGGTGTGTGTGAGAGAGAGGGAGAGGTGTGGTGTGTGTGTGTGGGAGAGAGAGGTATGTGTATGTGAGAGAGAAAGGTGCATGTGTGTGTAAGAAAGAGAGAGGTGTGTGAATCAAAAGGGGAGGATGTGTGTGTCTAAGAAGAGATGGGCAGAGAGAGAGAGAGGGTGGGTATGTGTGTTGTGAGAGAGAGAGAGGGGGGGGAGGGGGGGGGAGGGGGAGGGAGAGGTTGGGGTGTGTGTGTGAGAGAGAGAAAGGGGGAAAGAGGAGGGAGAGGTGTGTATGCGTGTATGAGAGAGAGGTGTTTGTATGTTGTGTATGAAAATGAGAAAAAAGTGTGTATATATGAGAAAAGAGATAAAAAGAGGTGTATGTGTGAAAAAAGAAAAAAAAAGAGGTGTGTGTGAGTGAGAGAGAGGGAAAGGTTGAGTGTGTGTATAAGAGAAAGAAAGAGGGAGGTGTGGGTGTTGTGTGTGAGAAAAAGAAAGAAAGAGAAGCATAAAAACATTAACAACGATGAGAACAAGAATGATAATATTGAATTGGTACTAAATTAAATTAAGAAGAAGACTTGAGCTTCTCAAATGATATTTTAAGCATGAATGAGATTTAACACTACGAAAGTGTTAATATGAAGGTCATCAATAAGATGAATGTGGCATGATTAAAAATTACTTTATTAATTTTATATATTTTAACATTTTGATATTAATGCAGAAATATATATACCCTTAAATAAACTTTATACTTGTGCATTTTTAAAGATTTGTAACACTTGGCCTTTAGCTTGCATAGGTTATTCTTCGTCATTCCCCTCCTCTCACACACAGACAACACGATAGTTCACTTAAATAAAGATTCTACTTTATTTTTATTATGAATTTTTTTGTTATCAACACTAGCCTATTTTTAATTAGCTAAGTTTAACTATTAATTAGCTATTATATAGTATATACATATAATTTTAAAAAGTATAATATTAAGTATAAAATCGTTTTTCTCAATGTACAATGTAATTAATTCATATATAAATTATAATGTAAACTTGAGAGCCCTAATATTATAATAGAACTGATTACATACTAAATAATTACTTCGGAGTCTATTATGCTTATATAGTAAAACTTATGTAATAAATATTGTTAGGACTGGCACTTTCTTATTAATTTAGAGAGGTTATTAATTTATTATGTATTCTTTTATTTTATTTATTTATAGATTTACAATTGGGCCTGTTACTTTATATTAATTAAAGTTATAATTAAAATAATATTAATTTAAATAGGTTTTTACACCAATAGAAACTAAAAAATTCCAGTTTAAAATATTTTATAAAAGTTTTTCTTCACCATTTACTTATTATTCACGACAATGTATATGTATGTGCATAACTATCAATACAAGATTTGTGGGTGGTTTATATTAATTGAATTATTAATAATTATGTAGTTTATTTGTATATCATTAAGAGTTTTATTATCATTTAAACATTAAGTTTAATGGAATTGAGTATAGTGTAGTTTTGTTGAAGTTTACTGAATAATTTTGTATTTGAATCAAATAATTATTGAAGTTTTAAATTTAAACAACACCTAGCGGGTTGTTTTATTATGCAATTGTAGAATTATGATATATACATTATATATCATCTATTACAGGTGAACTGTCTTATATATGTGTGTATCCTACGGTCTTTGTAAACTTTGTAAAACGGATTTATTTTAAAGAGTTCAGTACAACATTGAGATTCATTCACTAATGTAACAACTTAAGCACGACGTTTGCGTGTTCTTTTTTACATCAAAAATTTATATGTTGTGTGTGTGTGATATGCCTATGTGTATTTATGTATTCTATGTGCATATGTTCTTACGAATATAATTTTGTACAAACATCTATGCTAAATTAAATTTTATAATTTCTATGTTATATTAAATGTATAATTTCTCCTGTTAAGTTGAGTTCAAATCTAGCAAACACATTAGCAACGGGGACGTGCTCCACTGTACGTTCCTTAACGGCTAACATAAAATACCAATAAATATAAATTTAATATAGATGTTTAAATACATTTAATATTTTAAATGAGAAACAAAATTTATTTATTTAACTGGCTGCCTAAATTAGTTTAATTTCAATTTAATTAGTTAGTCAGCATTTACACACACACATATATACATCTATGTGTATATACCTATATTTTTTCCAACCAAAAATATATATGTGTAACAGTCAAATCAAATTGAAAATATGGAATTAATCATTTAATTAAATTTGTAAACACTAAAATAATCTTTCAAAATCAAACAAAGGTTTTTTTTATATTAAAAGTATTTTGTCCTTCCATGTGTTACTGAGAATCACAGAACTGGTTTAGCTCATGCAGAACTTTTTCTAAACACACACCACACACACACACACACAGATATGCTTAGATACATATAAAAGTTTTGATTTCATTTATATTGCATTGATCCAGTCAAATTTCTTTTATTAAAAAACGAACTGAATCAAAATTATAATGTGACAACTCTTTAAAATCATTAAACGTATTAAGAAAAGCCTAAGGGGAAGAACGAGCTGTACTGTTTACATTTAATATTTTCTATATTTAAATAGAACGAATTTTTAACTGAATGTTGTTAATGCAAAATTAACAAAAGATTCTCTGTCATTTATTTTATTAAAATATACAGTGTGTCTGTATCTGTGGTATAGATGAACTCTCTCTCACACACACATACTGTTATGGGCATAATCATAAATGCACATATATATTTATTTATCCCATACATACATATCATTCATCATATATAACTTTTTGTGGAGTTTAGATTAAATGTTATATAATATATAATATATATATATTTCATATTTACTATAGTATTGTTAAATCTTGATAAATTTGTATATTATTCTATATTTTTAAATTATACTATATATTAAGAGATTGTACAACGTATAATGTTAATTAATTTAATAATATTGGTCGCCTTTATGCCAAAGTTCGATCTTTTATAGAGCCAAATATTTATTAACGCCAAAGATAATTTGTGTGTATGGTTCACAATAAGATGTATCTCTATACGTGTACATAGACGTGTGTCACTGCCAAACATATGAAACTCGTGCAATGTTTTATACGGAACTAAATTAATTAAATTCAAATTAAACTAATTTAAACTAATCTTAAGCTTTATTTGTAATATAATATCTCAGCTTAAACTTTTGCACTTAAAACACTTTAATTCCCATTTAAAATATTAAATGCAATTAAACATCTATATTAAATTTCATTATTAGCAGTTATTGAACGTATAGTGGAGCTCCTTCAACACAACATTGTTAGACCTGAACTCAATATTAACATTTTATATAAGAAGTTATTCTTAATCTAGTGAGTTTACTTTTAAGTTGAACTTTTAATTTAATTATTATATGAATTTATCTTAGGCTTATTAATTTTTAATTTAATTATTATTTTAATTTTAATAAATTATTTGTAGTGAATCTGTTAATCGTTATTTATTATTTAAACTTTGATGAATTTATTTTTAAGTTGGAGGCCTTTTACCTTAATGAATTTATTTTTAAATTAAACCCTTAACTCATTTATTAATTTGATTTTATTTACATGACATTAATTTAATTATTATTCTTAATTTGATAAATTTATTAAATTAAATTCTTAACCCATATTAACTTTGTGAGTTTAGTATGGGTGAGTTTAATACAATTATTAAATTGAGTTTACCACAATACAATTGAGTGTAAGATAATCATTAAATTAAATGTAATAATTATTAAATTAAATTTAACGTATCATTGTATGAATTTTAAAATAATCGTTAAATAAAATTTAAATGAAGAGATCTAAAATAGAGATTTGTCACACATACATATAAAACTATTATGATTATTATTAATAAATTATTTTTAAGGTTTAAATTCAATTGATAATATAAAAGTTGGTTTGTGTTCACAATGGTGGTGTTAACAAAATATTCTATTGAGAGATATAAATACTTGAATTAATATTATACGTATAAGTTTGCACACATTTATTATTTTTATTTTCTTCCTAAATATAACATACATAAATGTGTAATTTATGATATGAAATTGCATATGAAAATTACTATATCAGCATTAAGGTTATTTATTTAAAACTAAGTTATTTTGCATGTTCAACCTCGTGAGTGTGTTATATACATTGAAAACTATATTATAAGAAGTTTTTGGCATATTTGGTTATATTTGGCTTGAATAAAACTATATTTTATTTTACTCAATATAACACATTTTAGATATATTCCAAAATATAAATTAAAATAAATTTCTATTGACATTTTTTAAAGTTGAATCCGATAAGTACTTAACACTCATTGAAAACAATTAAATTTCAGATAAAACAAAAATAGTGTGTTTGATTAAAATAAAAAAAAATTAATTTGGTTTTATGAGATTTTTAAAAAGTAGAACATTGTTAATTAATAATAAACATATAAAATTTAATTAAGTAATTTCTCAAGAGGTAAGTCACGATGCCTTATCTATGTCACATGGGTATGTACAAAGTGTATACATTTTAGTATTAATTAAAAAAATTAAAAATGATAGGTCAAAGCTAATAATAAATATCAATCAAAATAATAATATATAAATTAATAATTAATTAATTAATGAAAAAGAAAATATGTAATTGACCTCACAACTTGTTAAAATGTAATGTTTATTTTATCATGTGTTTATTTATTTATATATATATATATTACTTTAAGAAACTCAAGCATTCTTTTAAATTGTAATAAATAAATCCACACATATATTAAATGAAAATGTTAACATGATTTAAGTGGCAATAGAATTTGAAAAATTGATAATGATTATATATTATTGCATTCATTATATTTACAAACCATATAAAATTCTATGTTTTTTGCAAAAAATTATTTTTATTAGAACCCATTAATTCTCTTTAAATGCTCATTATTTTTTTATATACACCCCATTTTTCTCTTTAAATGCCCATTTTCCTAATACACATTAAAGTTTTGAAATTTGTATTTTTTAAGGTTGTTTTATTTAATAACTAGTAAATTCTTTTTTTGATTGTAAATTATTTTTTATTTAAAATCCATTGTAATGCCTTATATAGATTAAATTTTTTGAAATTTATGTTTTTTAAGGCTTCATTTACTATCATGGTATGACTTGTAAATTCTATTTTTACTTGTAAAAAAATATTGTTATTTAGAATGTCTTCTTTAAATGTTCATTATTTTTTTATAATTTCTATTTTTACTTAAAAAATTTGTTTTTACTTTGAACTCTATTATCTTCTTTAAATGCCCATTATTTTTTTATAAATTCTATTTTTACTTAAAAAAATTGTTTTTA
>PUQB01000524.1:47500-136920 GCA_003024785.1 Selaginella tamariscina | reverse complement strand
TTTCCATGGCTCCTGCTGGTCAATCCGTCTCCATAAACATCATACACATGAGGATGCTTGTATTTCTTTGCGCGCCTCGTCCGAGACAGGGCAATTGCCGGCAGAGGGCAATTTCTCCGGATTCGGAGCCGCAGGCCTCAGATTGAGGCGGTCGCTGCTGCTGTTTACCTGTGACTGGACAATCCGAGCCCGGGAAGAACCTGTAGTAGAGATCGTACCCTCTCCGGAATGCTCTTCTCCATCCCGAAGAACCCTAATTCCACGCAAAGAACCCTAATTCCACAATTGCGGTCTCAATTTATGCCACGTCATATTCTCGTCAGCACCAACATTAAAATCGAAACCATAATCAAACGGTGGAGATATTGTCCTCTACCGGAAAGTATATTCCTCAGTGATACTGTGCACCGCATCATTACTGCCGTTAGACTGGCCTCAATCTGACGGCCAAAACCCGATTTAAAAAGTAACTATATTTTTTTTAAATTAATTAAAGTTTATTGTATTTGCATGTATGAAACTCTTTGTCTCTAGGAGTTATGTCACTATGTGTGCATATGCATTGTAAACGTGTATTTCTTTGGTTTATAACTACTACAGACAATTAGATGCACACATGCGCGCTCGCGCACACACACACACACACACATGATTGTCAATCCTGCTTAACTCAATGTACAAACTTCCTAAGAATGTTAATGATATATACACGTACATTATTAGTTTCCCTCGTATGTATTCAAACTTAACTTACGTATATATGTAAGAGAGATTTCTATGTATAAATACAATAGAAAAGAGAAACGTATAATTACACTTCTACATATGAGTGTATGTATAACATGTCGCTATATACTATAAGAACACAATCATGAAATATAAAAATAATTACAATAGAGGGTATATATATTTATTATAGAAATAATCGAAGAATAATTTATTAACATAAGAACATATAAGGTATTTTTTCATTTTTTTTCTTAATAAAATTTTAATTATTTATTAATTTTATTTTTCATGACTTGTACCAATAATGTTTTGATCTATATGTATTATTTATGATTAAACAAGTAATTTTTTTTCAAATTTATAGAAAGTCGTATAATAGACTGCGTTTTATCAATTAGTTTTATATAAATATAATTACATCTACATTAGTTGGACGCGTGCAAGCATGAGTGTCTATGTAAAGATCATTACATGCGTATAATAATACCTATAAATACAAACAATCTGTATAAATGATGCATATCTTTGGTGCAAAGTACATGTATTTACATACGCATAGAACAAACAGACGTGGTATATAAGTCACAGCCAACATATATATGTCTGCGTGTGTATACAGGTCACCACCGGCAGCATTGGGAGGACCAGAGTAGGAGGTAGAGGAGGGACGGTTGAAGTAACATACGTATTCAATTGTACAAGCGGGGAGGGCTTTAGTGTGTGTCCATTTCCATATTATACGTTAACTTCTTGCCTTGCTTGCATGCATGGTTCAAGTTCTTGGGGACCACTTGGAGATCATGCTAGATCCTTGGTTGTTTGTCATCCTGAAAGAGCCCTCCATCTACATGTTGCTGAAATATTCCCTTGGCCCACACGAACTTCTTCCTTAACTTCTTCTATGTTCTCGACTTCTTTCACAACATTCCATCTTCTAGTCAGTAGATGTGTAATTTGCATCTCTGGTTCTTCACCACTCTCGCCGGCATCACCTTCAATGCCAAAGGTGTAGCCTGCAGAGATGGGTTCCCAAGTTTTCTTCTCAATTATAGCCGTAGAGCACTCTTCTTCAACTTGTTCCTCTAAGTTATTTTCCTCCTCTACAACTTGGGCAACAACTCTCTCATTGTTCACGATCCTCTTGCTCGGCCTCAACCCTTGCCTCAACCTTGACTCGGACATGCATGTCTCCATTTTTTCTCTCATGATGGCCTGTCTTATGCTATTAGTGGTGCCCTTGTCACTGAAGTTGTCTCCTTTGTCTTAACTCTTCGCTAGAATACTGATGTCTATAACATTGCTTCTATTACAAGTCTAGACTTTAACTTTTTGGTTTGACACCCCATTGTCTGTTTCAAGGAATCATAAGAGTTTAGAAGACTTGCTAGTATTGCCATTGCCAAGTCTTCGTCACGTATTTTGTGTTGCATTGATATGCCCAATATGGACATTTGTGTTCCAAGAGACCAACTCCCACATGGGGGCGTCTTCAAAACACGGTTGGCAGCAAGGATATGCCCATTCTGGGCATATGCAACAAGCATAGAGTTCCATGAAACCAAGTTCCTCTCTATGGCATCGTCTCGAACACTTTCTACACTTCATACGGATGCCCAAACGGGTATACGCATACAAGAGAGTGTTCCAAGTCACCAAATCCCTTTGAGGCATTTAGCCAAAGAAGGTCTTAGCCTCATGGGACCCCCTCTGTGCATACACACTCAAAAAACAAGTCCATGAAACCATGTCCCAGGCAGACATTGAATCAAACACGTCCCTAGCCTGGCCTTTATATGCAAAGATACTGTGTATACATTCATTAAGAACTTAAGTGCATCTAATATTGAGTATATACGTACATAATCACGTATATTAATTAATATACTGTATTGAGAAGTTTGGAGATGTAAGTGATGGATTTGATTTAAAGGTGGATTTTGCTCTTCTTTCAACTTTTGCAACCATGGAAGATGATATATCACTTGCATACACAATGGCACCTTGTTGTGCTACATGTATTGCTAGACTTCTAGTTCCACACCCGGATGTTTTACCTTATAAAAATATCCTTCTCAATAATAATCTCTCTCTCTCTATATATATATAACTAGCTCTCACGTCAGCAGCAGTAGTAGTAGCGATAGTTCTTTTTAAAGGTGTGTAAATACCATTTTGTTATTTATAATGTATTACTAGTTATGTATTAGAGTTCCTTCAGAGATCCTGTTACAAGTATTGTTCCTCAGAGATCCTGGGGACAATTATTGTTCTTATGCCACCTCTACCTATAAGGTTATTTCACATCAGTAACAAGTTTAATATTCATGTGACACCTTTACCTCTAAAGTTAGTAGTAAGTAATAGTGGTAATTCTCTTTAAATGTGTGTAAATATCATTTTGCTATTTATATAATGTTTTTTTATTAATTTATGTATTAGAGTTCATTAGATATTCCCTCGATAATTATTTTGTATACTTACTGTAGTAATTTAATACTCAACTGAGCGAATTCAAATCTGAAATTGAGAGTTTCTTTAAAATTGAATTTGTTAATTTAATAAGTTATGCATTTTAATTATAAATTCAAAAGTTCACATCAAATAAAGTTGCAAAAATGACAATTTGATTAAGTATGATGTGCTTTTTTGAATAAAAATTTCTTAAGTTAAAAATACAATATCTTATATTTTCAATTAAGATATTATATACTCTTGTTTTTAAATTTAAAACCTTAATCAAAAACTGTTTGAAAACACATAATGGTGAGATATATATTATGTCAAATATAGTGAAAATTAATATTAAAATAATACTTTACGACGTATTAATGGGACGCCTTATAGGTATGGTTTTTATTTTCTTATTAAAGCTAATATGTAGTTGCAACATGGGTTTTATTATAGAAATTTGTTTATACCTTTATTATGGACATTTTTAATACCTCTTAAACCTATATATGTTTATTTTTATTTTAAATATTAGTTTTTATTTTTGATTTAAAGTGTAATTACATGAAATTAAACAAACTATATATAAAATAATTTATTTAAAACGTGGGATATTTACTTTAAAAGTAGTGAATTTTAAGGTGTGCGAATTTGTTATTACCTATTTAAACTTCTAGAACATAAATAAGTTTGATTTTAATATGTTAAAATAAAAATTTTAACAGTTGTTTTGTAAAACTTTTGAAATTTAATATTTTATGTGTTCGTGACCACTTTTATTTCTTTTACCATTTTAAAATATATATATTTTTACGTGCATTTTTAAAAGAGAATACTTTATAAAGAATACCTTTTTAAAACTTTGTGGTACTTTAATAAATTCTGATTAAAAATCATCACGTTACTAATTAAGTACTTCATTTTACATTAGAATGTATGAAAGTACCATAAAGTTTTAAAAATTTAATCTCTTTAAGGTATTCTCTTTAAAAAAAGTAAATACCTCTAAAAAATACAATCGCTTAACATACTTTTTAAAATAGTAAAAAATAAAAATGATCATGAACACATAAAAGCATTATTCTTTAAAAATTTATGAAAACAACTATTAAAATTCTCGTTTTTAATATATCAAAATTATATTCTTTATGTTTTTAAAGTTTAAAAAATTAATAACAACTTCGCACACTTCAAATTTCATTACCTTTAAAACAAGTATCTCTTGTTCTAATTTATATTTATATAACAGTTTGTTAATTTTGTGTAGTTATAATTAAATCAAAAATAAAAAGTACCATTTAAAATAAAAAATAACAAACTTGAGATTTAAAGGGTACTAAAAATGTTCATGATAATGATATAAACTCACATTATAAAAAAATTCATAATAAAATTTATGTTACAATTACATAATAATTCTAATAAGAAAATAAAAACATACTTATGAGACGTCCCATCAATACATTGTAGAATATTTATTTAATATCAATGTTTATCATATTTAACACAGTTTATATCCAGTCATTAGTTATCTTTAAATAATTTTTGACCAAGAATTTAAGTCTCAAAATAAGAAATATAATATCGTGACCAAGGTCACATAAATATTATATCTTTAACTTACGAAACTCATATTAAAAACATATTATATTTGATTGAATTGTTATTAATACTTTGGTATGTAACTTTTAAATTTCCAATCAAAACATGTAACTTAATATTCACATATACAGTTACAATTAGATTAACAAATTTAATGTTAAAGAAACTTTTGATTTTAAATTTAAATTCAATCGTTTGAATATTAGACTGTGTAGCAGGTTTATGGGAACAATAGTTGTTAGGGGACATGTAAGGGAACTCTGGTACATAAATTTAAAAAATATTATATAAATAACAAATAAATTATATAAATAATAAAATGGTATTTACACACCTTTCAAAAGGATTACCACCACTGTTAACATGAGATGACCTTGTCACATGAATTTCGAACTTGTTAGTGACATGAGATAACTTTGGAGGTAGAAGTGTCCTATGAACAATGATTGTCCGAAGATTTTTTGTAACTCTGGTACATATAATAACAAAATGGTATTTACACACCTTTGAAAAGAACTACCACTGCTGCTACTACTGTTAACTGCTAATGTGAGAGTTAGTTATATACATGTAGAAAGAGAGATTACTATTAAGAAGGATATTTTACATAAGATAAAACATTCTGTGATGCCGAGTGTGGAACTAGAAGTCTAGCAATACATGTAGCACAACATCGTGCCATTGTGTATGCAAGTGATATATCTTCTTCCATGGTTACAGAAGCTGAAAGAAGGGCAAAATCTGCCTTAAATCAAATCCATCACTTACATCTCGGAACTTCTCATCACAAGTTTATATTAATTAATATACGTGATTATGTACAGTATTAGGTACAGTAATGAATGTATATACAGGATCTTGAGTCTCTTACTGGGAAGTACAACACGGTTGCATGTCTTGATGTGCTAATATATTATCCACAAGTAAGCTTGATATTTCTAGTTCTGCTCTCTCACACACACACACTCTCTCTCTCTCTCACATACGCACGCACGCACGCACATGCATAGTGTGTTTTGAGATGGTATTTTTGTGTGCAGATATGAGATAGACAAGGTGCAAGGAAATCAGCGGCTGGATTTGAACCTGGAAAGCGGGTAAGGTATCTACGCGCTTCAAGTGTGTTTATATATATATAATATATATATATTAAGCTATTTAATTATTAAATGTTACTTTCACTTTTATTTAAAGCTACTCATCTCAGGCACATAAGGGATGAGTTGAACAAGCAACAATCAAGAAACATCTAACTTAACAAACAAGTTTGACAGGGTAAGCTAATAATAATAATACTAAAACTGAATGAGTTATGTTTGTATTTATATTCTCATTAGAATGTTTAAAAAGGATGACTGTGCTGCGATTTTATTACAAAAATAAGATTTTAATATTATAATATTTATCTCAATTAAATTTTTATGCATATATAACTATCTTAAATTGTTAATCTCTTAAGACATATGTTATATTTTTCCAAGATATACTCTATGAATTATTGCAGGAAATTCACAGTTTAAAGACTCAGCTGGAAGCTGCAAAATACGATGTCATTAAATATTGCATAGGTGGGTTCTTTTTCCATGTGTACATATATGTCACACACACACACACAGAGCTTACTAGAAGTTCTGCAGGAACCATTGTGTCTGTTACTGCTCTTGGCCTCGGATTATTGAGGATCATAATGTAACTTGCCTTGAGGTAAGCTAACTTTACTTAACTCCTGTACCCAGTATTTAATTTAATAACTATATATATTATATATATAATATAAAAACCTTACCTAGAACATATAATATAAACTTCACGTTTTTAACGCATAAATGCTAAATGTCCATTTATTATTTTATTAGAACTTTCATATGGAACAAGAATGTTCAATTTGTTTTTTTTTTTTCTCGTACGAGAGGATGGAACATGTAGTTTTGATATAAATTTAGTTATATAAATTCAATCCTGCATTGCAAATCCACGCTTTATATATGATAGTCATTGCTAGTACATGTCCTACAAAGTATACATATTGTAACTGCCTGTATGTGCGTGTATGGATACACAAATGTATATCTATAGATCGGGCTATTGTTCATATCACAGGAAACACACACACACACACATATAATTTCAGAGTTAATCTGGTTTGAAATCTATATTTTAAATATAATTTTGAAGATTAAAGATTTATTCTACATGTTACTTATTAAAGTTAACACATATAACACTCTTTAAGGAAATAAAAAGACGAAAGAATTTTAGAACTTAGAAGTTCCCAATTTGACTTTTAAAATTGCTTTATGCGAATTTATGATAATACATATTATAAATTTATATATTCTTAAAAAATCTTAATATGTCTGGTGGTTTATAAAAAAATACCGTATAATATCATTATAAAGATTTAAAAAATTCTCTAATAAGATGATTAAAAACAGCAGTAATGAATTCATCGTAATACTACATGACAGTAACAAACAATGAATTCACGGTGGCATTTCAAAGTATAAATTTATAATTTTAGTATATATTAATTTTAATGTATAAATTAACAGTGGAATTTAAAAATTAAAAATGAAAATTAAAATATTTAACTTTAACTTTAGAATTAGTAAAGTGATTTTAATTAAATGTAATCTATATAATCTAATGTATTTAATATAATATCTTAAATTATATTATGTAACATACAGTTTAAATTGAAAAACACTAAGTTTGAAATCAATTGTATATATAAAGTAACTGTCCAATTAATAATAATAGTTTATAAAGTATGAATTAATAAAAAGTGATATTTATGATATTTAATCTCTTATATTACTCATGTTCAAAGGTACGGGGTGACTTACACTTAAAAGTGGCATTTCACCTTATCAAATCAAATAAATAATTATTATAAACTTAATCTTAATAAGGTAATTAATAATAAGGATTTTCCACTGGTTATGGATGATTATAACTGGTTATCCTATTAAAGCAATTAGTGTTTGGGTACCAAATAATATTAAACACATATGCACTAATAAAATTTGATTGGCACTTGAATTTTAAGTATGTTTAATTATAATTATAATAACTTATATTAAGTGTGTATCGTAGTTCTTATAGTCTCAATAATAAAATTAAGTATTGAACAAATATATTGTAATTATATCAAATAACACCTTCTTACATGTTGATATATATTTAAGTTTCTCTTGGTACTTTTAAAGTTTTTTATTTAAGTGTTAAATTTAAAATTGCTCTTTGAATTCTACATGTACATAGCTTGTTACATTGTGATTGTCTTCTACATATGTCCTTTATTATTAAGTTTTTATAATGGCTCTAAAGAAATAAATATCTAGTTTTCTATTGGCTTTAGTTTTTAATAATCGTAAAATTATAACCTTGAAAGAAACATTAAAAAACTATTTCAATAATATATATATATATATTTGGTGTGTACATAAGAGAAAGAAAATATATGTATGAAAGCTTATAGAATCTTCTCTAATATGTCTTTAATTAAAAATAATGGAGAAACAAAAAATAGTTAATTCTTTAGCTTTTATATTTATTAATCTCTCTTTCTTAGAGCATTTATAAACAAATACTAATATACACTTTTTTTTAATACCACTAAGTTCATATTGATAATCTATCATTCTTTAGTAATTACACATTTAATTTCAAACAAAGCTTATATTTATTTATATGAGTGAGCATATATACATAAATATCAATTCACATTCCATTCTATTTTAATGTATAATCAAATATATTGCCATCTTGTTTGTGTAACTTAAATTAAAATTAAAATGCCCACCTAAATAAAATAAATATTAAAATAAGAGTTTTATAAGTAAGATAGTAAGATATACTTTATTGTCATAGTTTTTACTATGACTCAACCCTTTACTTTGGGGTTTGACTGTTGTTACCTACCGAGTTGTGTGACGAACCCTAGATGTAGTAGGAACAGGCCACTTAGTGCACTTGGGTATCTGGTGATGGTCCGGCCGGTGTCATTAGGTATTTGCAGGAAACTCTAGGTGAAGTTAGAACTTACCGTCTAGAAAACTCTCCCCGTTTTGCCCGCATTTTGACGTTCCAGGTTAGGGTTTTTCCATAAAGTATAGCTTGTCAAAAGGGTTGGCGACACCCCATGGGTTGACCTAACCCTAGGGTTGCCCTAACCCCACGCCCTAAGAGGCGGTTCACATTTACCCTCACCCTTACAAGGGTGAGGGTGAGGATAAGGGCACATGTGACCCTTTTGTAAATGCCACGTCAGCCTAATGGTTATTAATAAATATGGCAAGGTCACATGTGCCCTCACCCTTCAAAAGTAAAAGTAAAAGGTAAAATATAAATTTGACCTAATCTTTATGCCACATCAAGAGCAACGTTAGGGTAAGACTCAATATTCTTATGGAATTCCAGAATTTTGATGATTCAATGGAAGAAGATGAAGATGTAGATAACCATACTTATGCTCTTTTATTTGAAGCATTGGGTATGGCTATTTTCCAGGTAATTCAATGGTATATTGTTAGAAAAAGGGCTAGGTCAAACTTGCATGATGTTGAAAGACTCACACTCTTACACATTCATTTACGAGCATCTGCTATACTACATTACTGTAGGTTCCATTTGCTTAAAGAAGGTGAATTTTATATTCGACCTCGTTCTTTACATTGGTGGGAACATTGGATATCTGTGATTGATGAGAATGATAGTGACAGGTACAGGGAATTGTTTCGAGTTAATCGAGAACAATTCAAACTCATATGTGACATGGTAGCCCCAACAATGGAGTCTACACCTCCTACAGGTTTGTGTTTGCTTCCTAATAGAGATGCAAGTGTTGAGAAACAGGTGGCAATAGCTTTGATAAGGTTGGCTACTGGATCAAGCTATTTTCAGATATCAGAACATACAGGTGTTGCAAAGTCTACTGTAGTTAAGTATTGTCAGAAATTCATTGGGGCTATTTTAGAACACATGGGTCATTTTTTAAAATGGCCAACTGATTTAACAGAGGTTAAACATGGCTTTGAGGCACTTCGTGGATTTCCAAATTGTTGTGGAGCTATAGATTGTACACATATTGAGCTCGAACTTCCAGCTAATGCATATGCAAGTGACTATATAGACAAGGATAAAAACTATTCTATTAGTTGTCAAGCAATAGTGGATAGTAAAGCAAGGTTTATGGATGTCTATACAGGGGTGGCTGGAAGTAACAATGACATCAACATGCTACGTAAGTCAAGGTTTTATAACCTTGCTGAATCTAAGCAACGGTTGAATGGTCCTCGAGTTAGAAGGGGTTCATGGGAGTTTCCAGAGTACATTGTGGGAGATTCAGGTTACTTTAGTTTGCCTTGGCTTGTTATGCCATATGCTGGAAATATGGATGATCAAGTAAAGCAGTTCAATTTCAAGTTGTCATCTACTAGAATTGTAGCTGAGCGTGCCTTTGGTCATTTGAAGAATCGTTGGAGAATTTTATTAAAGAAGGTGGAAATGGAAAATATTAAAGAGTTGGGAAGGTTAGTTGTAGCATGTTGTATATTACATAACTTTGTGATTGAGACAGGTGATGAGGAAGATGTTTGGTATCCTATCACAGATGAAGAAGAAAGGCAAAGCTCTAGGCGTCCTAGAGGACGCACCCCAATGAGTAATGAAACGGCATTGCAACTAAGAACAAATCTTAAAGCTTATTTAGAAACTTTATAAAATCACTTGTACTTTTAAATATTGTTTTTAATTAAATGTATTGTTTTTGGGAATGCAAATAACATATACATATGCATTATATACACAATATAATAATATTTAACTTTTGTAGGACCATTAATTAATTTAACGTTTTAATGACAGGCTGTAATCTCTTAAAGGAATTCTAGACTACACAACAGACGCTGTATGTATATGTATATATATGTATACATAAGGGTATATGTTTATGTATTTTATTATATGAGCCGGATTGTGTTACGGTTTTAGAGACACTTGGACAGGCAGTTTTTGATAGAGAAGGGGATGGCTATACATAGAGAAGCAAGGGAGCGTGGATGTGACCAGGACATATTCGTGGCGAGCGTCTTGGCTACGCGCTCGTGCGGCGTTCGATAGCATGGCGTACAGGGACGTTGTTCATGGACTAGCCTCATTCTTGAATACGTGGAGAATAGGGAGAGCTTTCTGGCTATGGAGTTTTTCGAGAGGATGAGTGAGAACAAAGAGTTTTGTTTAGAGAAGGGGACTGCCGTTCATAGACGAGCTCGAGAATACGGAGTGGACTGTAGCAAACACGTTGGTGGACATGTATTGCAAATGCGGTAATATATGCCGTGCCCGAGAGGTGTTCGATAATATGACTCGTCACGATGTTGTTTCATGGAACAGTCACGTTGAGAATGAGAAATACGAGGAAGCTCTGGAGTTATATATGGACATCACCTGTGTACCCGACTCTCTTACGTATGTTGCTGCACTCAAGGCCTGTACAGGTTTAGCTGAATATGAGAAGAACTTAACGGTGGAAAACACACTGTTAGACATGTATAGTAAGTGCGGTAGTATGCTACATGCTAGGTGTTTCAATAACATGATAGAGAGAGACGTGGTTTCCTGGACTAATCTCTTTCTGGGCGTGGAGAATGGGGAAGTTCAGTAGCTATGGAGTTAATCACGAACATGGACTGTGAATGGGACTTTGTTACATATGTTGCTGTATATGGCTACCATGTCACACGGATATATATATATATATATATATATATATATATATATATATAGAGAGAGAGAGAGAGAGAGAGAGAGAGAGAGAGAGGAGAGAGAGAGAGAGAGAGAGAGAGAAGAGAGAGAGAGAGAGAGAGAGAGAGACTTATGTGTTGTCGGAACAAAGAAGGTTTAGGCACAGACCTTTTGCTTTTCTGAAGAAGGCTATGATGATAAACCATGAGAATTTGTTTGTGATAAATTGCTGATCGTGATATACCAATGGATCCTACTGAGCCTTCTTAGAAACATAATGCTAGACTAATACAGTCTAACGGAACAAATATATGCATAATAAGTATGAAAATGTGTCTGATGTATATGTATGTTCTACACATACAGATTTGGAACTATCATTTTCTCTCGTATATATGAAATCAGACAAGCATTAAGTATTAAACCATTGGAAAGTTACAAAGAAACCGAGAAAAACATAAGTATACAACTGAATGCATGCAAGGCGTATATAGAACATAATGTAAGTCAAGTCCTTAACCAAAACTAAACTTCACAGTAAACGAGATTACAAGAATATGTATATAACTTGGTACTTGCGGATCTTCATACACTCTTTATACACTCTTCATACACTCTTGCACTCTTCTAGTACTTGCGGATCTTCATACACTCTTGTGCTCACACGGTCGGGTTCCCTCTCAAACAGTTCCAAAGCTCGGTTGAACTCACCATGGTAAGCATATGCCTTGATCATCCCATTCCAAGTCACCGTGTTCCGTGTAACCATTCCCTCAAACACTTCCTCAGCCTCTTCCAAACTGTCGCACTTCGCATACATGCTCAAGAGCATATTACAAACCACCGTGTCCGTCTTCACTCGCTCATCGCATCCAACTAAATATTCATGTATTCCCTTGCCACCTTTCAGGTCACCTAGGTTCCCACAAGAATGAAGAGCAACACTGAAAGCAACGGTATTAGGCTGTACGTTATCTGAAATTATACTGTGAAAAAGCTGCACGACTTCCCGGTCCTCCTGCGCATATGCCCGGATAATTGTCGTCCATGAAACAGTGTCTCTCTCCAAAAGATTCTCAAAGACCACTCGAGCCATGGTACAACGACTGTACAGGTTTACTAGCACGTTTCCAAGAGCTTCTCCAGGCAAGCCTGCTTCCAGGTATACGGATAGACATCCCGCATCGGCATCTATTCGAAGATCTTCCTGGCCTCGTCGGGACACCCACACCTCCCATAGAAGTTGGTCAGTGCGTTGTCCAGAGAAACATTCCTCGAGTTGTCCTCGCAGTATCTAACACTCTGGATGTCACACACACACACACACACACACACACACACACACACACACACACACATATATATATATATATGTATACAAGAAAGTTGTTTTCCCTGGTTAAGATCTCCCCATGACGTCATGAAATGCATCATGGCAACCACACACACAAACACACATAGACAAGCACACACACGACAATAACAACAACGCATTATTTTGCAGTTTCATATAACTAAACAAATGTATATATATGTCACACTGTGTACTCTGAGTAGCTCCAAGCATTCCGTGAAGCAGAATCAATTGACTACAAGATACCAAACATATACAGGAGATTCTGAAGCTTTACCCGTGTATAAGCTTTTCTGTACATATCAACTTTGGAGCACCGAATAAGAGTGGGATTAAGGGTATATATATATATATATATATATATATATATATATATATATATATATATATATAGACAGTGGGATTAAGAGTTATATATTTATATTTAGTGGGGTTATATATATTCAATGCATATATATATATATATATATATATATATAGGGGTCATGTTTATTGTTTCACAAATCATTTCAAAAAATAAAGTATTCACTCTCGTTGGATTGCAATGTTATATACGTACTCATTTGTGGATTAATAAAGTGTTATGTACACACTCACATGTACTTATATATAAAAAAAGATTGTGCAATACTATATTTTCACTTCTTCTTAGCTATCATGCTTTGACTAATAAGTAAGAAACTATCAGCCAACTTATCTAAACTATTAGCTATTTTAAAATCTACTTCTAAACTTGCCTCATGTCTCTTCATATTTCCAGCTTCTGTAATTTCAGCAACTGCTTCAGCACTTTCCTTAAGTGTAGAACATAAAAGTTCAATATTCTCAGTTTTGGTTTTCTTTTCTTTCTGCCAGAGCTATAATAATCCTCTCCTGTTAAATATATAAACTTAAACACACACACACACACACACACATAAAAAAACATACCATCCTCTCCATTAAATGAATTTTGCTGTGGTTGTGATGGTTGTTGATGTGTTGGCCCCCTTAAATCCTCAGTCTCAAATGCAAAAGGTCCTGAGTTAACACTTGGTCGTTTTCCCATCCACTCTCGCATAGCATTGTACATACGCTCGTGAAATCTTACAGGTAACCTATGTTGTTTCCTTTCTTGAGCATCCATAATCCATATTCTACTTGCTCCAGTAGGATTATGAGAGTCATGTTGATACAACTTGTTGAAATCAGTTACTTGCCTTTCCCAACAAGATTTACACTGTGTAGCACTTCTATATACATTGTACCTCTTACAATACCTGCAAATATACACTTATATAATTAAGCCCACATACATAAGATGATATGTGTATGTGTGATGTGCATGGGTTGTTTGTGTGTGTGACAATGAAAATGTGCACAGGATGTCTCTGTGTGAGTGACAAAGGGAATCTGCATGGGATGTGTGTGTGAGAGATGTGCATGGGATATCTCTGTGTGAAAAAGAGGAATGTGCATGGAATGTGTGTGTGTGATAAAGTGCACACACAAAACATACTTTAAACACAAATATAATAAGTACTTACTCTGAGACTTTGTGCCACCGTTCATTTGAAGTGCAATGTCGTTCTTGAGTAGTTCCTCTTTGTTGATTAAGAAATCTTGCTTTTTACCTTCATTTAAAATCGAAAGTTCGTCGTCGAGAGTCCAAGGAGAATTAGCTGTAGATATGGGTTGTTGAGATTGTGATACTTTTGTTTCTTTGATGATATTCCTGTGTCTGAAGAAGCTCCGAAGATATCTCTGTGAGAAAGCTTTGAAATAAAAGATCCAGAGAAAATCTCCATGCTAGATTGGCAACTGTAAAAAGAAATTTATCTCAAAACATATATATAAAAAAATTACTTTTGTAACGAATTGGGATTTCCTGATTGTGAATTAAACACTATTTCACAATCATCTTCTTCGTTGTTTTCCCAATTCACAAGTGAATTCTCCATAGCCGTGACAAGAATAGATAAACCCTAGCCGCCTGTACCTACGAGCCGCCACACAGTAAAATATATTTTCATATATTTTTAAAAAGACACGTGGCAAAAATAAAGTATATTCTCACCCTCACGAGGGTGAGGGAATTAAATCAATACGGATATAGGCCATACCCTCAAGACCTCACGAGGGTGAGGGTAAATATCACATGTGACCTCGCGAGGGTAAAAAGATTCCTGAGGGTGAGGGCACATGTGAACCGTCTCTAAACCTTTAAGCTTTACAATGAACACCAAAAAAATAAAATGATATAATGAATTTAAAATTTAAAAAATATATACTTTTAAGTCTTAAATCAATATAAATTAATTAAAATTAAAATTTGAATTAAATAAATTAATAAAATCTGGCGTTATAATTTTCTAATAATATTAACTGTAACTAGCCGAAACAATATTTAAAGAAATTAAATTAATTATGAAAGTTAAAGATTATTTATACACGTGGATTAAATAATAAAGGCTGTACTTGTACATCAATGAGAGCCCAGTAATCGCATAGGATCCCACATTGCGGCAGACCGCTGTCCCGCTGATACCAAACTCTGGATTCCCAACATTATATTATAATAGTAATATATATTATATATATTATATATATATAAAAGAATAAGAATGTTCTAAAGTCATTTATGTTAAACTGTTTAAAAACATCAATATCAGCTACATGAAATGTTTGACACTTAATTCACACACACACACACTAATAACAACTATACTTCTTCCCCAGATCGTCCAAGTGCATCCAACATACACCGGTAATGTTCTTGATCTCGACAAACACAGTAGTCCATCTCCATACACATAAACAATCTTAATACATCCTCCACATATCCTCTCTGGCTCAACGAAGCAAGAACACACGTAATACTCACCTTGTCCGGCATTACACCCGCCATGTTCATCTCCAGAAAGAGTGGAACGCTACCATTTGCTGCTAGCATTGCGTTCCAGGGAATAACACTCTTATCCGGCATTGAATCGAACAGCTTCTTTGCATCGTCAATACGACCGTCCCGTCCGTAGCACTGCACCATAACAGTGTACGAAATAGAGTCCCTCCCTGGCATCATTTTATAGAACAAAACCTCGGCTTCGTGGCTTTCCCCACTAAGAGCGTATCCCATAAGCATCACATTTGCCACTCCTACATTTATATAGTTCAGTTGGTTGAATATATCTCTTCCTTCAGGGACCATCCCAAATGTAATGTATCCTTTCATGAGTGCACTACATGAAATCACATCGTGGAACGGGATGCTTTCGAACACACACTTGGCTAACTCGATACGCCCCGACTGGGCGTATGCAGTTATCAAAGCAGTGTAAGAGATAAGATTTGGAGATGGTATCATCTGAAACAATACCTCAACCTCTTGTAGCTCTCCTTTCTGTGCGTATATCTCAAGCATTGCAGTAACAAGTACCTGATTTAGCTCCGGGACTGCCTGAAACACTTCAATTGCTCGTTGGGTATCCCAATTCTCCCATATGCAGTGACCATCGTGCTCGCTGTGGTGATATTCATCTGGGGCATCGCATTATACACACTTGCAGCTGCACACACGCTCGTATTGGGCATATGCGTGGATCATAGCATTACAAGCTGCCAGTGTGTATTCCGGGGTGTTATTGAAGACGTACTCGGCCTCAGTGAGACTCCCATTCTGAGCATATGTTGCCATCATCGTCGCCCAGCAGATTGCGTTCCTTTCCGGCATCTCTTCGAATGTTTTCTTTGCGTTCTGCATTTGCCCATTCTGGGCATATGCAGTTAACATGGTGTTCCATAGAATTACGTTCCATTCAGGGAGATTATCGAAGAAACTCTTTGCTTGGTCTATTCTTTCAGATCCTGCCAATGATTTCAGTACACAGAAACAGGACATAAGATTGTATGCTGGCATTGTTTGGAAGATGTTAATAGTCTCGTTATAATGCCCTCTCTCTGCATTTGTATATAGCTGTGTATTCCTTGAGTATAGCGTGTGTTGACTGAATATATCCAACATGAAGTACATATTCTATAAACTGTTCATATACCCTGAACTTTATATAATATACAGTATTTACTACTTAATAAACTTCATATTTCAAACATGTTTTATACTACATTGTATGTTAATTGTACGTAGATCTACGGTGTACGTGAAGCCCAGTAAATCCCAGGGAATCCCGCATTGCGGCAATGAGGAACCTACCTAGTAAACTTCACAGGCAACTCGATAATACTAAAATTTAAATAAATAAATATTATTTTTATAAAATACGTGTTAAAAAAGTAGATTCCAGAAACTTAGTGTCATTATTGAGTCACGTCACTTTGCATCAAGACAAGCTATCCATGTGAATTCTACCATAAATAGAGCCCCCAAAGAGATAAGGTCGATCCAAGAATCTTGCAGCAAACATAGGGCATATTCCGCTTCATGATCTCCGGCTGCCGGCTGGCCGCCACTCCCGGCCTCCGGGGAACAGAATTCAGTTTCCATGCTACCGCCAGTAGCCAGTCACAGCCACCGGTAAACCCTCCGTAACTAATCATCTCCGGCCGCGTGTCAATAGGCGTTGCCACGTGTCAATGAATTTAAATTAGGCACAAACACTAGAGAGGGAAATGAAACGTATCATTAACGTGGTAAAAACAGGAAAGTAGAATCTGGACAAAACAGTGTATTAGTATATAGCGTAGAGCCATCTGTGTGATGTTTAGGGAAGTCGCTAGTTATCTTCTTTATTTATTTATTAACCGCAGGTTTTAGAGAGAAATTCTGCATAAAGAAAGTATTGGGTTTGTCTTAGATCTGTAAAAATCTACTTTCTTTAGTTTTGCACCACAAGATTTGTAGAGAAATTCGGGTTTTTTTTAACTAAGTTTCACATTTTGTGTACTGGGTTTGCCTCAGATCTGTTAATATGTTGGCTGTTTTCCATGAATCCGTCGCCCAAGTGCCAGAGGAGCTCAATCCTCAGAGCCCCACTGCAAGCAAGAGGAAGTCCGGGACAGAAATACTTTCTGGATTTGCAAAAAACATTCGATGAGTCTGTGCAGATTCAAGTGGATAATTACTGCTCCATGAGTTATTCTCATGTTAAACAGGCACTACTCCGACCCAGGTACATATCTTTGCTTATATGTATGCGATCAAACCACCCATATGCATAATGGACAGGAACTCATATATAATCGATCGAACCAAGTATTCATATACCCACATGCATAATTGGACAGGAACTCATATACCCATATGCATAATTCGATCATATGAATTCTTGAATGGTTTCATAGGAGTTTTGCGGTGGTGGACAATATATTCTGCCTGTTCGAGGGGATGCTAGAGAATCTGCCAAATCTGAGGCAGCAGTATGGATTACCCAAGTCGATAACTGAGGTTCTGTTTGTGATCGAGATGTACAGAGCCCTGCGGGACCGGGCTCCGTGTACTGCTCACCAAGTGGTACGGGATTTAAGTGGTCAATTGCTTTCATCTTATATGACCGTGATGCCCGTGGCATGTTCACAGCTTGCGTAAGTTTTATTTTCACTTCACACACACACACACACGTGTGTGTGTATCAGGGTTTAAGTGTTATATATTTGCAGGGTGTTAATGGGAAAGTCCCATTTTACTGGGGAACGGCTTCGGATGGCTCAATGTGCTTCTCGGACAATGCCGCAGTGCTTAAGGAAGGATGTGGGCAATCGTTTGCCCCTTTCCCACAAGGTAAGTACATTAGAGAGAGAGAGAGAGACATGAAGTAACTTCTAATGAACTCTTCTCTCTCACGCACACACACGCAGAGGGCGTGTGTGTTGAAACAGCGTTAAACATAAGATGATGCTGTATATACTAACCAGCGTTGAACAGGGTGTTTCTTTGCGAGTGTTGTGGGGTTAAACAGCTACGAGCACCCACTGAACGAGGTGAAGGCGATGCCACGTGTGGACAGCCATGGAGAGATGTGTGGAGCGACATTCCAAGTGGATGAGGATGCGAAGAAATATTTCCCCTCGTTCGAACAGCTTTGGGAAGGGCAAGGCATGGGACTTCTACTGCAAATGCCGCTGCAACTGCTGCCCTTAAACTTCTGATGCTTCCTTTAGTTTGTATATATGTTGGTGATGGTGAACCTTTGTGGTTAACGTTCTGGTTTAGTGTCCGTGCTTAAGATAATGATGAAATTATATATAATCTCTCTCTCACACACACGCACGCACGCACGCACTCACGGATACACTCACACATGCGACTCAATGCTTGAACTTTAGTTGGTTAAAAGTAGTTTTTCTTTGTGCATATCTCGTGTGTGGATTCTGCGGCTATAAGGCATGATGACACACGCATACGCACACGCGTTTCAGTATACACACTCTTCTTAACTTGTTTACATTCACAAAACTAACGGTTAAGGCGATCAATATAAATATATAATATATTATATATATATATATATATATATAATAATATATATATATATATATATAAGTGGATTCTGAAACTTCTTCACTTGAGAAAATGACAGTATATTATTGGAGATATTTCTGCAGTACCAACCAATGTATATCCATTTAGTCGTGCCATGTGCCTTGCTTAAGCGAATTTATTTTTAAAACAAGAACATGTAAAATAATTTTTAGTATTTAGATTTATTTAATATATATTTTTTATGTATGTATAAACTATATATCCAATGTCTGCTGGTATGATACTTTATAATTTACAAAGTGAATTCTTATTGAAATTGCAGTGAGAAAAAGACACACACACTGTTATATAATGCTATACTTACCAATGTATTACCAAACATGGTTTGACTGTGCCTTGTCTGTTTTGTGTTAAGCATATAAATTTAAAAAATATTTTTTATTATTAATAACGTTCATAACGTCCATACTAGCCTAATAATATATATTAGTAATGGACAAACACAAAAAAGAATATCTTCGATACTTGTCGATAGCCTATGTATCATATTAACCATAGTGCTAATTAATTAAATATGTTAATCCACTGTTTCTATGTCTCTTAACAATCGTAAGTATATCAAAACACTCCTTATGAATTTTAATTTTATTTAAATATATTGACAAAGTTTAAAACTAATGTTACAATATGTAATATTTACTAGTGAGTTTTCACATTTGTTGTATTAATGATATCTAATAATTCAACATATTACGATGTAAACAATCAGGATTTATACTATATTATCAACTTCTAGCCCCTCAGAGATTAAGTTTCTCACCTACATATAAACAAATGATTAACTTAATAATTAAAAATTTAATTCATAATGTAAAATTATATACATATCAAACGTGCTATAGGTGTACCTAACATTGTTATGTAACGCATACATAATAGTTTATATTATCATTTTTTAAATGTTTTGAGCTATTTTATGCTGATGTAATACAGACGCATTCACACGGTTGAATACACAGTACATATTGAACATTAAGATGTACATATACATACACATATTAAACACACATATTTAAAGCTGCGTGTGAAGGACTTGATCTTTTGCAACTGCCGTTACAGAATTGATTAATCTTAATGTTAGTATGATGCACGCTTTAATGTATGTATACGCATTAAAAAAAATGTACAATATTATTTAATTACATCTTTAGAAAATGACAGTATATTATATTTGCAATACATATTTCACTAATTTATGCATGATATTGAAAAATGATGGGATATTTTTGTAGATCTTTCTTTCTTTCTTAATTTATAAACTTCTCCACAGTTTCGTTGATTACGATTAACATTTAATTCACAAGTTAAAATTTAATTTATGCAAAATACTTTTAATAAGAAAAAAGCTACATTATAACTTTAAACTTTATAAAGTTATTGATGTAGTTGAAGAAACACCTAGAGCACGTTTGATATGTATATAATTTTACATTATGAATTAAAATTTTAATTATTAAGTTAATTAATGTTAATTAAGTTAATGATAATCTCTCTCTCTATATGATATAATTATCATTATAATTGCCCTAGTAGTTAAATGATAATTATATCATATAGAGAGAGATACATAGATTGATTTAAGGTGTAATACTTGTCTCCACCTATTTTTGGACACTAGCATTTCTTTACAAAAGATTTCAGGGAGTATTATATTAATGATAGTATATTTTATTAAATATCATATTAAATATCATTTTAATGAAATATTATATACTAATTATATGGCAGTGGATTTTATTTTATCTTTTATATAAAAAAATATGATATTTAAATAAATTGTATATAAAATAGCAAAATTTTGTTGCAAATTGTGGATACATACATATTATATACACACACACACAGACACAGCACACACACACACACATATATATATTATGACATTATTTAAATTTGTGAAACATTTAGACTCCTATTATTAAATTTAAATTTAATCCTAATTTATACACCACAGAAAAGCCTAAACCTTGAATGTTTTGCTTCTCTAGCAGATTAGGGTGCTTGGAGCTGTGGGACGAATTGCTGGAAGCCGGAACATTTTCAAGAGCCCGCTCATGGCGGCTGTATCAGGTGCTCTCTTACCAAATTGCATTAGATAAATTAATGGATGGATTATAAGAGTTTAAAATTGTGCATGCATTGCTTCTGTATATGCGATACACATGTATAGATATAGATTATGGAGACGTATAGATGAAATGTAGTCACACATGCGCGCATGTGTGTGGTGTGTGTGTATAACTAGACATATAATACAACGGTCACTATGTTTTCTAAATTAGTATTCATTTGTTAATTGGGAATGCGTTTCTGTATCTGTGTACAAACATACAGTAAATGTTTAGTATGTCTTACGAATAATATACATCAGAATGGAGTTTGAAACTCTCTCTCTCTCTCACACACACACAGACACACAATGCTCATATATAATAGTTTTATTATTCTTTATATTGCACACGAATATACATATTAGACTTCACAAGTGTGACGTTTGGACATTTATGATGTATTTATCTTAACACCACACAACACACACAAGCTTCACTAAACTAGTTTAATTGTTCTTTATCTTCATTTGTAAATGTGTCATTACACTTCAAACATGTCACTTGACATAATCCTGTTGTAAGATGTACACACACATGCACACACAGACACACGAGGACAATCGAAAGTGATGACTTCGACCGCATTTGTAGCTTATGTCTATTTGTACGCTTAGGTTTATGCCCTATAGTATGTATACATCCATAGATACACACACAACACACACACATATATATATATATAGAGAGAGAGATGTATATATGTGTGTGTAACATAAATTCTTTTTATTTATCTTATTATTTTCTCGAATCAGTTTCAGGACGTCGTAAGGCATCATCCCTGGATGGAATTCCTCAAAGTGGGCTTTCGGATGAGAGGTCAAACAAGAAATCAAAGTCAATCGAGAGCCAGGACTCTGTGGTCGCAGTGATCGTTGACCAGTCTGACCAGGGAGAAGAAACCGCTGACCAAGTCAAACTCAACGAACCCAACGAAGTCTCAGTCAACCAGGTCAGTGAAGCGGTCGACCAGCCTGTTTCCGTGAATGAGGTTAACGAAGCCTCGGAGGTTAACAGAGACTCGGTCAACGAAGCTTCAGTCAATGCAGTCAAGGAAGTCTCAGTCAACGAGGATTCGGTCAACGCATTCGACGAAGTCTCGGTCCATGATGAGGTATCTGAGGTCATAACTGGCGAGTCAAAGAGTGAGAAACCATTGTCAAAGAGTGCACTTAAGAAGATTAAGAAATTGGAGAGGCTTGCAGAGAAGAAGAGAGAGGCAAAGGCTCGTGAAAAGGAGTTAAAGAAAGAACGCAAAGAGAAGAAAACTCAGGAGTGGGCAAATCTCTCGGCTGAAGAAAAACAGGTATATGCACACACAGATATATTACTATTGTTATCTTTCGTCTTGTGTATGCATTCTGTGCAAACAATACAGTGTATTTATGTGATATGCACATACACATAAAAGCAGTGATGACAGTTCCAGCTCCTTAATGTAAATGTGCTGTTTTCTGTTATCTATGTGTTACCACACACACACACACTTCTGTGTGTGTATAAACTATAATATGAGATGTATCTATGATAAGATGATAAAGTTGCCTATACTATGTCTAAGAACTATGCCATCATATACTGTGATTTGTTTATATAATGTATGTATATATGTGTGTATCTATATTTATATATGCATGCCAAATTACTGTTTTCATTATATCGGCTAGTATTATATATTTCCTGAATGGACTTTTACGTCTGTGTATATGTATAACAGACTAGTAATATGGTGCCTTTCTCTCACGGATGTATATATATATATATATATATATATATATATAGACACACACACACACATATTACTTATCGATCTTACGTGTGTTTCTGTAAAGGCGGCGGTTGAGAGATCGAGGGAAACTAGACGCATGCGTTATGAACAGAATAACAAGCGTAAGGAGAAGCTTCGAGCAGCTTTGGATGCTGGCCAGAACCTGGTTATTGATTTTCAATTCACCGAGCAGATGACTGATCAGGAAGTCTCAAACATGAGCCAACAGGTACCTTTGTGTGTGTGTGTGTGTAGGATACTTTCTTGTAGCAAAATATATAGGTGTAGATGGGGCATATACTTATACACGTATGTGTATGTAGATACACCAACAAGTGTGTGTTGTGTGTGTTAATTTTGTTATGTTTTCCAGATTATGTACTGTTATTCGGCTAATGCAAAAGCAGAAGTCCTGTACGCTTATCACTAACAAGCTTAAACGGCAAAATGAAGGAGCAGTTCGAGAAGATACCGGGATATACCCAGTGGCTCGTACACAGAGAGGAGCGTCCCTACTTGGAAATATTCTCGGACAGGAAACAGGACCTTGTTTACCTCACAGCAGATTCCGAGAATGTTCTGGACAGATTCGAGGACTCCAAGATTTATATCATTGGTGGAATGGTGGATCATAACAGGCTTAAAGGCGTCACTCTGGCTAGAGCCACTGAGCAGGGTATTTCTACTGCTCGTCTTCCTATTCAGGAGAATATCAAGCTTACATCCTCAACGGTGCGTGTGCGTGCGTGCGTTAACTACAAACTTTGGATATAAAATCTCTCTCTCTCTCTCTCTCTCTCTCTCTCTCTCTCTATATATATATATATATAAATAACACATGTACTCACGCACATATGTACACACAGGTACTCACTGTGAACCAGGTGGTGGAGATTGTGCTAGAGTATATTCACAGCAAGGACTGGGCAAAGGCCCTCAAGTCGATCATACCTCAGAGGAAGATTGCGCACGAGTGAAACTTTGTTCTGAGAATTTTTGTTGCTTAATATGCAAGCTTTCAATGTTTCAGGTGCGTGCGTGCGTGGGTGCGTGCGTGTGTGTAAGGGAGAGTCATTCTTTACTTTGCCAGATATATGATAGTATTAAATTTAAAATGTTTATCGTCATATAAATTTTCCAAAGAAAAAACATGTAATAACTTAATCGAAATTAGTTAATCCTCAACAAAATATGTTAATCGATAGTTTATTATTATTATTATTTTATTTTACAATGATGATTATTAATGGGCTCTAGAATAGAGTCAATTGTTAACATATATAAACTTTGAAGGTTATTTAAGAATTTTCAATAATTTATTAATTAATTCTGATTAAGAGTAGATATTGAAATCACTTTAGCAAAATCTATATTATGAAGTAAAAATAGAAAAAGGAAAATATAACGTCATGCATTAATATATGCAGTGTTAAATAACTTAATGTTAAAATATGTTCTATTTGTTTTTTCTCCCAAAGTATAATTAAATTTAATATTATTAACTAATATATATAATATTGCAAATGAAATAATTAAGTGTTCAATGTCAAAAAATCATAGTAAAAAATGAAATAGTTTTAAAATAATTATATTATATTGTGATATATATGTTTAATAAGTTGTATTTTGAATTTAAATATAATAAATACAAATTAATTATAAATTTTTATTGATTTTTTAAAAATGTTTTTTAATTTTAAATTTTAAAATTTATGAAGTTTTAAATTGAAGTTTAAAGAGTATAAATATAAACTTAATGATATATATGTAAATATAAAAATTTCAGGAGTATAATATAATTTTCTTTTATCTTAATATATGAAAAAATACTTTACATTTACAATGTTTAATTTTTAAAGTTTATTTATTTTAATATTTATCTTTTTATACGAATAAGGGATGGACAGAATTATTTTTATTTTGAAAATTTTTTATTTTTAAGGTCGGAATGTTGTATTAAGTCACTGATTTTTTTTTAATATCCTTTGTGACATTTGAGGTACCTATATCATTAATGGTGAAAAGAAGAAGAAAAGAGATTAATAAAAAAAAAGAAAAGAATAAATAAGGAAGTGAAAAGAAAAATAAAAATAAATGAAAAAAAACTTTAAAAAGGTTAAAAATTAAAATTATGTAGCATAAAATAAAATTTAAGAAGTACAAAAGAGAGGTCAATAAATTGTGTATATATTGTATTTATAATAGTACTTTATCATATATTGTGGTAACATATGAATAAATGTACATGTGTATATGTATATGTTTTGTATTTTGATGTGTGTAAAGTAAAAGTAAAGATATTTTTGTGCATTAGGTAGACAATGTATATGTAGGCCATGTTATAATAGTGCTTTATTATATATTGTGGTAGTTGAATATATATATGTTTTATATCTCTGACATCAATACATGTATGTGTGGACACAACTTGAATGTAAAGTTTATAATGTCTTTGTTTTATCGTTTTAGTTGTGTTTGTTGAATAATTCATAATATGTAGACTTACTTATATATATATATATATATATATATATATATAAAGAGAGTATTTCTTAATAAACTATGTTATGTGGTTAACTTTATATTTTTATGAGCATTTTTAATAATATTTTATTTTAAGAGAAGGTTGCACATATACAATGCCGTGTATTACTTTTGCAACAAAAAAAATTTTAATTTAGTTGTTGTGCATTTATTTTGCTTAACAAGTTTATTTATTAAAATATGTGTGCGTGCATGTGTGTGTGATTTAGTCATTAATTGACCCACACTTTGTACGGAATCATATATAAATTATATATTTATTAAGTTATTAAGTAAGACAATATGAAATTAATGGACTTTAAAATGAGAAATGATTAAATTTTTAACTCTTTTCAAGATAAAACACAATGATGTAAATTGTTTGAGCATTAAAATAAATAAAATAATTTGATGGTGATATTGATTTATTAATCATAAGCTAAATTAAGCATAAATTAGTTTAAATTGTTTATGGTTAATAGGTGATTAATACTTATAGCAATTATACTTATAGTAATTTCAGCAAAACTATATTTGATTAGTGATAATTTAAAACTATATATTATATGAGTTCCATTAACTATATGATTTATTTTTAAACACTTTATAAAAAAAAAAAAAAATGATTGTGATATTAATTGACACACCTAAAGAGTATATCTATATGTATACACCATATATGTACATGTATATGGTGTATAAACAAACAAATGTAGAGTTTAAGCAGGTCTAGTAAGCAAACCATGATCCACACATTATGAACAGATCATAAATAAGAAAAAATATAAAATAATGAGTTATTTGTCTCTGTAATATTTTCATTATGCATTTTAATAATGCAATTATATTGACCATTTTAAATTTATTTAAATAAAAAAGGTAAACAAATGGTTTAAAACCCTTCAAAATTTGCAATAACTACACACATCAATCTTTTACAAATTTATCATATAGTAAAATCAATTGGTAAACGTGTGTTTGAAGAATGCGTGTGTGTGTGTGTGTAATATGAATCTAGTTAACACACACACACACACACACAAATATATGCATGTGAAGCTTTTATTCAAACTCTAAACAGTAATTATTTAAACTAAGGTTGAAAGTGAATGTGAAAACTTTATGTTATGTTTGTCCGTGATAAACAATAAAATCCTTCAGTGTTATTATTAAATTTTTGTTGAAGGTTCAAATTTCTTTTGTTAAAGTTTAAATTTAACATGGGTTAAATTGGATCGCCATATTTACAACAATAGCATATTCTTAAAAACAACATATAAATAATTGTCAACGTGACTAAATATACATATAGAAATCTTAACCTCCTTGTCCTGGAGAGTGTTTTAAAAATTAGAATCATTTCCCGTTATATAATTATTATCATAATTTATTTAACCAACAGTAAAACATATTTTGATGTGTATATTGTGCGTATATGTCTGTGTGTCTACACACACTCATGTGAGTGTATATAAACTAAGATAATAAATTAAACTAACATGATGTACCCACCAGGTGTGCCTAAATTTAATCACTGCACAGATTAACTACATCGTCACTAGATGTAAAGTTTACATAATGTTGTAAACACCACACACACACGCAAAACAGGTATTCAAACAATGTAAGAGGTTCCTAACCACAAATTGGTCAATGTCAAGAGGCATGAAATTATTATAATATATATATATATATAATAATAGTTCTCTGATATAACAATGCAATATTATGTATTATTAAATAATAATGTTATTATACATATTAGGTATACTGTAGTTTTACTTATACATTATTTGAACGAGAATGCTACTGATATTAAGTATGAAGTTTTGAAATCTTTGGGGGTCAACATAAAATACACACCTTATGTGAAATAACAATAAATTTTTAATATCAAAATAAAACCTCTAGTATAATTATTTAATATTTTTCTGGTAACAATTTAGAAAAAAAACATTCCCATGGATTGAAGAAAAACCTCTTTAATTTAATAACTGTCCCTATAATATTTAATTAAATAAAATAAATTAATTTAATTAAAATTAAATTAATTTGGAATGATGAAACTTACATACAGTTTTAAGTAAATCTATTTAATTTATGTGACAAGTATTGAAAGAAATAGTATTTACCAAATAACGTTGCTTTTGAAGTATCTATCATTTTTTGATGAAGTATATTTTGTATACTTATTACTCACGTTATATATAAATAAGTGATAATTGTTTTTAGTTTTAATATAAAGCTTAATACCCTGTGTATGATACAATATATAATTTAAACCTTAATTATATAATTTTAATTTTAAACTATAACCAAAATAGATTTTTGAAAGTTAAGGTTTAATTAAATTTTATTAAATTTCACTTTTTAAAAAATATAAATAGAAATAACAATATGCTTTGTTATTAAATAATAAAACTACACTATGATTTCATGATATTTTTAAATCAAAAGAAAAATATTAGAATCATTTTGAAGAATATCTAATATACTTCTATTATCGTAATTCATTTAACCAACATTTAATCACATTTTGCCGTGGCGTCTTCTCTATTGTGCATGTATATGTCTGTGTGTGTCTACACACACTCGTGTGAGTGTATACATTAAATAAACTAAGATAATAAATTAAACTACCAGGTTTGCCTAAGAGAGATTGCTAATGACTGGCATTTATCACTATTACGTCGTCGCTCCCAAAGTTGTAAATGCAAAGTTTACATAATGTGTGTAAACACACACACACACACACACACACACACCACACACACAGTAGGTTTTAAAAGGTTCTTCAGAAAAACTTTTATATCCTTATGAATATGGGGGTCAACATAGTATACACACCTTATGTAGTAAAATCTCTCTCTCTCACACACACACTCACATTTCTAAACAACATAAATCATATTTGTACATTGTTTTAAAATGAGGTTATAAATAATGAACGTTGTAGAAATGGGAATATAAAAAAAAAATTATTTAATATTTATATAATTAATTAATATTTTAAATATATATTTTAAAGAAATTCTTTTTTTAAACATAAATTTTTCAAAACATTATTTCTTTATATTAAAAAATGTTAATTAAATAATTAAAATTATTAATTATTAAGAAAATGGGACTATAAACATTCCCATTTTAATTACAATGTTTATATAATTATTGTGCTTTAAGTTCTATTTAAAAATTTTAATATCGAAGTAACATATACATTTTTTTAATAAATATATATAGTAAAAACCTCTATAATTTGATATTGTATAATTATTTAATATTATTTTCTCGTAGCCTGGTGTATGTCTATATATATATATATATATATATAGAATTTTGAAAACAATATTTGCACAGCTTGAAGAATAAACCTCTTTAATTTAATAATTGTCCTTAATTTGTTTCTTTGTAAAAGAACCTATAAATTTAAAATTTAATTTAATTTTTATTTAATCTAAATTAATTAATTTAATCCCACTCACAGCACGAAAATTTTGAAAGACGTTTACAGCGTTTTTACGTTTACACCGTGACATGATGCAAGGGCATGTGTTAAATGACGTCGTTTGCGGCATGCCACTTAAACATCAATTTAATTATTATTAATCTTATAATTTTAAAAAAGATTAACCAAATAAATATATTAATTAATGTATTTAAAATAAGTTAAGTTTCACAAGTGTGTGTGTGTGTACATACATGTGTATGTCTATGGCATATGGTATAAAATTCAATATGTTAATTAAGTGTAAAATCACATATTTTTATTTTTTACTTACATATTTGTGCTCAAATAATTTTATTTAATATTAAAAATGTTTCAATACTCAATTTATAAAATACTGATGCCACTACATATTTAAAATCATTCTTATTCAAATTTAACATTTTAATAATTTTTTTTTTACATTAATTTTAGGATAATTTAAATTTAAATTTATATTGCATAAAAACAAATTTATTTCTTGTTAGTTTAAGCTTTCACATTAGTTTAGCAATTGTTTTCATGCAATATAAATTTAAATTTAAAATATCCCTAGAAACATTAAAATTATTGTAAGAAAAAATATATATATAAATAATGATAAATATGATAAGGATAAAAAGCAATTTTTTATTCATAAATTAATGTTAAAAAATGTAAAAAAATAAAAATAAAAAGCCACATAATTAAATACGTCGTCACTACCAGAGTTGTAAATGCAAAGCTTACATAATGTGTGGAAACACACACAACACACACACACACAACGACAGGTATTCAAACGATATAAATGGGTCTTAATCATAACTTGGTCAATGTTAAGGTGTAATAGCAGGTATGAAATCTACAGCTTGAATAATGTCTGCGTGTGTGTGTTTCTAACACACACATAGTATGTAAAAACTTTTATATCCTTTATAAGTGTTTATGCATGTAAATATGCATGTCTTTTAATATTTATAATTAACATATAAATTTAACACTTTTTTGTATTAAATTAAAGTATTTTGTATGAAGTTTACATATTTCACGCATTATATAGAATGAAAAGTATAGATTCCTTAATGGAAATTTAATTAACAGGCTTGGGTTATATTGCTGTAAAGGTTTGGGTTAATCTGTTATAAGTCCATATGAGTACATGTTACACAAGTATCATAAAATATAACCATATAGAAAAGCTCTGTGTGTGTATGTGTGGCTTACCTATAATTGTATTCTCAGAGCACGCAAATCCTGTGGAGACGTCGTGAGAACTGAAAACTGCCCTGTCCAGTAAAATAAGTTAGTTGAAAATACTTCCTGGAGACATAAATGGTCATATTTATTACATCCCTCTGAAGCTAGTAAGTTGCATCATACTCACCAGATATGCTGAGGAGAGAACGTGGTGTCATTGTCACACACACACACACACACACGCACACGCACACGACAAGCACACACACGCACGCACAAGGCTGCCTGGTTTAGAGAATAATATTTCGATTACCGGTCAAGGAACCTTTCTCCAGGTGGAGTCCTCCAGAGCAAAAGATCACGCGTCTGTAAACTAAATGGATGATTATTACATTATACTAGATTAACAATGACACTTCCGTTATCTATAACTCGGCACGTTTGCAGACGTAAAATCATTATATGCAAGATACCGTAGACTAGTATCAATCAGGAGTCAGTGCATGCAGACAGACATAACATGTCAAAAGCCAACAGAACCTGTTTGACAATGCTATACTTACTGTCAGACGACAGTAGTTGTTTGTCTTGTCTTATTGTGTCTGTGCGTATGTCTTCAACTTATGCATATTCAACCTCTTGACAGCAGAAACATACTTTTCAGCACCAGAAGATCGAGCATACTTTCGGCGTTCTGAAAAAGAAACACTTAGAAATCAGTTTAGTGTTTAAATTAGCATAACGGACCGTTTACAACAAGTTCTTCATGCTCTTCTTCTCTGCGCTTCACAACTTGAGCAGCTTCTGATTCTACAAAAAAAAAGATGTACATATCAATATATCACACGCACGCACGCACTACCCGTCTTTCCTCTGATGAACTCGAGTGCAAATTCTCTTTCCGTAATTGCTTGATGCCTATCTTTTCACGTGTAAGTGTTGAAGGGCCATGTCGTAAGCCTGTACAACAGTTAGCAGTTTAAAGTCGTATGAAAATGAATAAATTTTAATAACCTTCACCGCGTTCGAGTAAAAGCAGCTTCTTACGCATTCTTGCAAATTGCATCCATTCGTCTGTAGTCACACGAAGCTTGGATAGGTCACTGTATATGTCTCCCGAAGCATCAAGCTTTCATATTGCATGACAAACTGACCCTGTTAACCAAACAATACTTAAATCTACATCAAGATTCATGACTTTCATATATATATATGATGTGTACTGGTGGATTAGGGGAATCGATACCTCAGTGTCGTATGCTTCGGCAAAGCAGGCGAGAAAGAAATCGATCATTTCCAGCTTCTCATGAACCGTTCCCAAATCGGACCTCAAACAGTGCGCAGAAGCATGGCGGATCATCTCTGAGACATGGCGCCTTCTCAAACCCGCTGTACGCCATCCGCGGCTTCACAAAGCATCCGCTGCAGCATCCGAATTGCACATTCATACCTGTAGAACCGCACGGAATTCATCATATCACCGATCGGCGCCATAGACACTCACCTTCTCGACATCGCCAGAGACGCAAACGCGCGGACCCCTCCTCCATAGCCGAACTAGGGCTTCTTAAAATTTCAAAATCCAACAATTCAAAACTTTATTTCCCGCCAATTCAAATAAACAAATTAAGAGCAGAATTCAATTTCTCCCTTCTGCATTCCTTTGAAGATGTTCATACCGGGTGCAGAAGAGAAGCTACCGTCGACTACCAAGCTATGCCCACTTATATACTTAGAATCCTCACTAGCAAGGAAGAGCGCTGCCTTTGCAATCTCCTCGGGAGAGAGCATTCTCTGCAGCTCGTCATGGTTTACTGTGGTGAAATTCTCCTTGAATCTCAGGAATTTTCCTACAGAAAACATTAATTCCGTCGAAACAATGTGCGGAGTAATGCAATTCACTCTAATCCCGAAGTGAGAAAGCTCACTTGCAGACGATTTCACTAACCCAACAAGCGCATGCTTACTAATTGTGTAAGGATGAAGCGCTAAGCCAGCTATGGTAGATGTCACACTGGCAGTACAGAGAATCGATCCCTTGATCCCTTGTTCAATCATCACGCGGGAAGCGTGCTTCACGCCGAACGCAGCACCTCGGACGTTGACGCTGTAAACGTGGTCCAACTCACAGGCCGCCATTGTGGAAATCGACGGTGACGGGGATGGCCCCGTCATCACTCCCGCGTTATTGTACATCACATCCAGCCGTCCAAATTCCGCTACCGCACACTTTACAGCGCGGGCCACGTCGTCTTCCTTACGCACGTCGCAATGCACGTACCGGCATACCGTACGGTTGAGCTCTTTCTCAAGCGTGTTTCCCGGCTCGTCGTTTAATCAGCGACAATCACTCTCGCACCGTTTGATGCGAACAATTTCACCGTGGCAGCACCGATGCCGTTCGATCCTCCTGTTACCACAGCCACTTTGCCTTCCAGGACTTTCCTGTAATGCCCAGAGAAGGCATCTGGTTAGAACTAGAAATACAAGCAAAATGAGCTGAATTCTTTAAATTTACAAAGGAGATATGCAAGTTATTTACCTTTGGGTTGTACTGGAGAACGATCTTGACTTAGTTAAGCAGTTTCTATGTAATACATTGTTAGAATTCTCTGTTTAAAACGTTTTAATGTCTTACCTTAACATGAAGAGTCTCATATTCGCGCTAGTGAAAGACTGCTACTCCTCTGGTATATAGAAATACAAAGGTATACAAACGCATACAAACCTTCTCTCTCAGACATGCTACTCCACCCCCGCTAGTCATTATTAAGCCATTAAAAAAGAGTGCAAATTTCATAAGGAAAAAAAAAAAACAATGCAAGTCTATAGAATATATATAAAAAATTTGACTAGAAAGTGACCCATGGAGTTAACTACAAGTTAACAAATGCCTGACAACTCAAGACAATGACGTGAACTATCCCCGCAAATTATTAGACAACCTACCTAGATTATACATTTAGGGTTTAGCACTAAACCCTAACTGGTAGGGTATAGCTAATTATTCTTTTTAATTGTGTACGGAAATGCGTTCCCTGCAACAAGGGCGTGGGACATGGACTATGGCTTGTGCAGCATATAACTAGTGGTATTTCCCCTGGCAGTACGGACTAAGTGCCAGGTACGGGATATATGTTCTCCAACAACTACTATCAGATATGTCTATATAATACTTAGAATATATGTGTGTATGTGTGTGTGTGCGCGTGTGAAATTAGTATATATATATATATATATATATATATATATATATACATATATTATGTGTGGGGTATTGACCAGCACATATAGGACCAATGGGAACCATTGATGCTGCTATCGGAATCAGGCTTTATGTATATGGAGTGAGAGTGTACAGCGCCTGTGGACACAGTTCGTTGGCGTAACGACCTCAACAATTAAAGTGGTATGTTGTTAGTATATTCCCACTTGCCTGTCTTCAGTTTAATGCTTGATGTCTACCTCTACCCTGTGCTATATAAATATCTATTTATTCGGGTAAATATATTAATTAGACTTATTACAATCTGTAACTCATAACAGCAAGTTAACCTTCTGTGGTATATGTATATGTGTGCAACACACACCATACACACACACCACACACACCACACACATGGATAGAGCATGTTTTGTACTTATTGACTTTGTTGTTACTAAACAGACACAGTGTACAAGCTTTGACATTACTTGCACTAATTAATAATTTAACTGATGCAAGGTTTGAAACTCTGGTTGCATATTTGAATATTGTATTTTTGTTTTATATTAATTATTATACAAATAAATTTTTAATTTTTAATTTAAGAGTTAAATTTGTTCAGTATAGAGTATGTGTTGACTATGCTGTTGATGATTACTATTTCTCTAACATGTAATTTTGTACATGTCTACACGCAGAAAATGCTTGTTTTTTGATGTTAGTATAATGAAGTTCATATGATTAATATAAAATCATATTAGACATGACAATAATGTTTCAATGATTGAGTCATACAAGACATCAATAGTACAATACAATGATTGTGTTCGTTCTAGCAATACAATACAATGATATATACAGTGAAATTAATCATACACTTGGACATTTAAACTGTTCAATTGTTGATATGAACTTTGGAGTTATATAGTTGTGTGTGCATATCCGATGCTATGGGTGGTACTTTTAATAGAAAAAATATAGGAAACACATGATTTGATCACCAGCAGTACTTATGAGAGAGAATTATTGTAGTGTTATCATTCCTTAATCATAATTAATTAACTTAGTTAATTATTATTTTATATATATTTGAACGATGAGGGTTAATTCATTTCATACGTGTCCTTTTAAAAACTTTTTTCTTTGATTTTTATTATAAAAATTTAATTAGTTAACCCTAAATATCAAGGTTTATATAATTAATGTTCTCTGAATAATTTTTTAATCTATGTAATTTTCATCTACAGTGGTAATGGAAAGAATACTAGATGGTTAAATGTTACTAACATTTACTAATTAATATTATAATGAATATATTTTAAAAATGTTTGTATTCAATATAGACTTATATAGTTAATACATAATAAATATAAAAATTGTAAAGTTATACAAGACACGATGATAATGTGCTTATTTGCTCTACAGACATTATAATACATATATAAGATTTTTATTAAATGTAATAATTAAAGCTTAAAATGGAGACTGACGTGTTAACATGTTGTTTGTTTACCTGTTTTATTTAATTGTTTCGCATAAATCTAGTTTTTGTAAAATTAAAATTAAATTTCAATTAGTACTAAAGTTTATCCATGGATTAACAGATATTAAACGTTTCCTTTAAGAAAAATATTAAACGTTTAAAACACATGAAAATAATAATCATACCATATGACAGATTTCGCGATTTAATGTTTTAACTTCAACCTTAAAATTTCATTCAAAGCCTATAAACTTTATAAAAACGCATTAATAAATATATTTATGCAAAGATTTTTTAATTTAAATAATACCTATATATACACATTATTTATGCTTATAGACCATTGCCACGTGTTAAGGTTTTAGGGATTTGAGAATTAGGGCTACAATGACGAGTGAGATGCAGCAGAAGCAGGAGGCGCATTGGACTGATTCGGATGCCACGCAGGATCTGTTCAAACGCAAGGAGCGTAGCATCCTCGTCCCAATTGGTACGCATATTCCCTCAATTTCTAGGATAATTAACTCACACTACATATACATAACACACACAGACACACACACACACACAAATCAATCTATTTGTTAAAATACTTCGGTAAAATGTATAAAACATGCATATATAAAAAAATCTATAGGACTTTGCAAATTCCTGTCTGGATGTCCAATGCACCTATATATATATATATACTTACAAACATATGTATCAACCTCACATGATATACGTTAGTGTGATTGTGTGTGTTTTTGGGGCGTGAATGTGTATAAGCTTGCTGGCGTAGAGAAATAATAACCCACTGATGTATACAAGCACATAAAACTCTCTCTCTCTCTCCTCTCTACCAAATTAGTATTAGTTTTATACGTGTGTATGCGTGTGTGTGTTGGTGGTACACCACACCAAAAGATTAATATTTAGTCTATATGTCGAGAGATTACGTGTGTGTGTGTGTGTGTGTGTGTGAGAGAGAGAGAGAGAGAGAGAGAGAGAGAGACAGATAGACAGAGAGACTAATACAGGAGTGTATATACAGGGTGTCTTGCAACGGCGGTAATTTTGGCAGGAGGGTTATGGCAATTCAAGCAGGGAAAGGTTAAGCAGAGCCAGTATTGGATGAGGGCACGTGTCGCTTCCCAATTGACCACTGTGCTCCTCATGGGGGCCAGTACCTACGGCTTCAACTTGCATGCACCCAGTGTGTAAACTACTAGCCAGTTTATAAATAAACTTTTCTAAACCAAGATTCCCTATAAATAAAATTATTTATAATTTAATTTGTATAAGTTTAATAAAATTAAATTATAAATAATTTTAATTTTAGTATTGACATTTAAGATTTTAACAATTACAAACAAATCTTCAAATAAATAACTTCAAATAAATAAAACAATCCTACGCATGACTGTACAACAGGTATCATTATTAGATAATAAAATAAAAAATTGTTTTAAATATCTTATGTAATATTTCTAACAATGCTATATAAATTTTTATTTAAACAAATCTAAATATTAGTCACTTTATCTAAAATTTAATTGTATTCTGAAATAAACAGAACGCTATTAATTAAATATCTATGTAAATTATAAAAATAAGGAGTGAAATTAAATAAATATGTAAGTAATATAACACCAATATATAGAGAGAGGAGAGGCAGGTTTTGGTATATATTGTCATATATAACGAGCAGCGTAGATATGTATAGTTTAATACATCATTAATACACACACACACACACAATAAATATATATATATATATATATATATATATATATATATATATATATATATAGTGTATATCGAAATAAAAACATATTTTTCATATATAAAAAATGTTAATATACTGAATATATTAATATGTTAAACAATACATAACGTGAATAATATAAATGTAAATTTTAATTTTTAAAACTCCTTAGCGATTATATGGAATGTTTATTTAATATGGTTTAACACATCAAATTAACTTATTATATAATAAGCTTCCTGTATATAAATTGTGAAAAATCTTAGCGGACTTACAAAATGTGCAACTACTGCTGCAATTAACTCGCTCCATAAGCGTATCTGAATCATGTAGTGTTATATCAGCACGCGCGCACACACACACACACAAACACACACACATCGGTTGAGAGAGACAGACACATATTGAAACCATTAATTCAATATCATATATGTGAATGTGTATCATGTGTATGGGTACATAGGGGAGAGAGAGACACACACACACACACACGTAAGCTACAAGAAGAACCTAGTATGCAAGTGCTCTGTATAAAACACACACACACACACACACACACACCACGCACTTTTGAAACAATAAATGCTACCGGGTTTAAGAAGGTGCACCCAGGTAGGACGCAAGACGAAGAATGTCACCAAACACGCCGGCTGCATGACCTCGGCCCGGCTCCGGGACCTCGGACAATGAGCTGCTGGTTTTCGTACCTGGACGTCTTGAAGGATATTATGTTGTCACTCCCTGAAAGTTGTGCAAATGCGTGTGTTTTTGGATATCTACGTAGCTCAACACGCCCCTGTTGTGCTTGCACGTCACCACACCCACGTAGCATAACACCTGTGGTTGATTAGATATACACATGCTTAACAATACATATGCTTATGTAAGTTTTTATTAACTTAAATGTTATAACCACCCCACATGCGCGCGCGCGCACGCACACACACACCTCGTTTGCTTCTTCTGCTTCTTGTCGTTCACTGCCATTTTCACGATCGTACTCTGGGAGTCTCTCCATGAATTCTTCCGCTGTTTTGCATCCCTGAGAGCATGCATACATGAGAGAGAGAAGAGAGAGAGAGAGAGAGAGAGAGCTTACTCGTAATGCCTCTGGAACAAGGTTTTCCACAGGTATATCTTCTAACTCCAGCTTTAAGCTGCACTCCCGAGCTAGAATTATAACCTGTATTCACAACGATAAAGATAATAAAAAGCTGTGTGCGCGCGTGTGTTTATGTGTGCATACATATACCTTTGTTTATATGGTATACACACATATACACATTGTATATAACATATCATATATACATATATACAAATATATATGACCTTTCTGGCAACGTCCATTCCCGAGAGGTCATCACGAGGGTCAGGCTCTGTATACCCCGCAGCCTTAGCCTCCTTGACAATCTCACTAAACGTCTTTTCACCGTGGAAGCTGTTAAATATATAGCTCAACGTGCCACTGTTCACAAATAAAACATCCAAAGTTCAATTAAGTAATTAAACTAGACACAAAAGATATAGGAGTTACAAATATGTACAATACGAAATATAAAGAAATACGTCAGTCAGAAAACTATATAAAACAAGCTAATCTGACAGCTTTAGTTGTAGATACCTTCCATGATGTATAGTAGTAATCAAACATGATGTATGTATGTATACATAATACAAACATAGACATTCTCTCTCTGTCTCACACACACCACACACATACATACATACATATATATATATACTACCTGAAGATACCTTCCACGGACTGAATTTGTCACCAGTTTCAAGGAGTCCTCTTAAAGTGCTCACAATGGGAAGACCTGCTCCTACGGTGCCTTCGTAAAAGTAGTGTGTATGACTTCCTTTGTAGCTCCTTCAATCTCAGATACTATTGGAAACAAATACTTAATAATTAAATAACCAAATGTATTTAAGTATTTAAACGCTAACTAGTTAATAAATTGTCCACACATGCATACGTACACAGTTCATATGTACATAAATGCTGAAGATTACTTAAGTTTCACATTACCTTGTCAAGGGGTCCTGAGTTTGCCTTTTGTTTGGTGTGACAATATGCATGCCTTTCTTAAGCCACGGATAACCAATCTGCCACCGTTGAGCTTGCAGTGCAATCTACGACCACGATGTTTGGGATCGAATGGTTACAACATAAGTGCTCTGTAAACTTCTCGATATCTGCATTCTCCCCATCTTCATTCGTTACTCTCTCCATTTAGAAAGGTCCAATCCACTAACAAAGTAAACTGAGTCAACATATTATATATGAAACCTAAGGCTGGTGGTCTAATTTATACATCAAATTAGCATATGTATTATAATATACATGCTATATCTAGGCACTTATTAGCATACATTGTATATAATATAATATTTTTTTACAGACTATAGAATGAAATAGATGAATATATAGTTGAACTATATTACTGAACTATTCTTAATCACATAGTTCTTAGTAGAAATTACGTATTATATAGAAAGTAATTACTATGATGTAAGGTATACTTATGGTCTAAATAAAATTATACAGAATTTAGTACGCAGTAATATACAATGTGTAGTAGTATCTATGATAATTATACGGGATTTAAAACTTACTTGTGGCTAAGAACCATAGATTTTGATCCCATAACGCCTAAAACACGTAAATCGATGTTAAATTCCTCCTTCAAAAATCCAGCCTGCATATTAACAACAATACCGAGTTATAATAGTGATACAATTAACCATAATAACTCCCTCTCTCTTCTCTCTCTCTCTCTCTCTCACACACACACAACATGAATACAATAAAGTGTACCTGGTCTCTTAGTTGATCTAGGAGCGTTCCTCCGATAAGACCAGGACCAACAATGCCGACAGCAAGTAGTGTTCTTGAAAGATAAAACCGAGAGTGTACTGCTTTTAGTGCTTTAACAGAATTCTCTTGGTTAACTACAACAGTTATATTATACTCAGAACAGCCTTGAGCAATTGCTCTTACGTTTACATTAGCCTGCCAAATAAAGCACACTTTAATAACTTATGATACGAGCATAGGAGTGATCTCGTGTGTGTGTTTGCGTGCGTGCACGCGAGAGAGAGAGAGAGAGAGAGAGAGAGAGAGAGAGAGAGAGAGAGAAGAGAGAGAGAGAGAGAGAGAGAGAGACCTTTGCAAGAGCATCGAATAAAGTAGCGCTAACTCCAGGTGTGCTAGCCATTCGCTGTCCCACTGCTGCCAAGATACTGCAGTTTCTAATGACTTCTATCTGTTTAAATGCGACAGTAGATAGTTTGTTAGTATTAATGTCATTTACGACATAATAATATCAAAAGTATATGATCCTGTGTTTAATATATAAACAAGACTAGCCACATTAAGTGCTTTTTAAAAGTTAGATATACACACATGAGATATATGCGCGCGTATGTATCTTAATTTATATTTGCAAGTACCTTGGAAATCCTTCCAGCTTCTAAAGCTCTTTTGAACCTCCCCTTCAGAGCCTTGGAAACTGCCTTCACCTCCTTCTCTGGAACTGCAAAACAAATAGAGTGCTCGCTACTGGCCTGTGCAAACAAATAAACAAAGTAAATAAATCTACTGGATGACATGCAAATACACAGCACTTCGACATTCCGAAACACTCGCACAAAATACATGTACACACATGCATGTATTCACAGAACATGTTTTAAAGAAAACTTGCCACACACGCATGCACATTACACAGACACAGACACAAACACACACATATACACGCTTACCTGAGAAATCATGATAACATTTGCTCCAACGTCTTTCACAGTTTCAAATATGTCGCTTGCAGTTCCAGGCACACCAGCCATCCCAGTTCTAAAAAAGCATTGTAAGTAATTTCTATAAAATAACACACACACACACAATAATACTTTACATTATGCATACTTATAATATCATAATAACTATAAGGTACGCAATAATGTCATTAACACACTTTTTCATACACCACGAATATCCTTAACAAAGTTCTTCTTACATTAAATAATATCAATTAGAATTGGCTCATAAAGGTTAATATCTCGTCAACAAGTTCAAATCTACATACGTTTCATATGTAAACTAGTAGTAGATATATGTACATGTATGCATGTTATAATATTATATAGTATTACCCTTCAACACTAACAAGTGCTACATTGTCAACAGTTGCAAATCCTTTGACGGAGTCCGCAGCTCGAAACTCGTCATGGGAAGTGCTTTCAAGTAATGTGCGGCATATCTTCGTCCCAGGTGCAGACAGGTTGAACACATTACGTATTGTTATTGGGATTTGTACTTCATTACTGGCAATGTTGTTCGAGGATGTAATACATTTGCTCCAAAATAAGACTGCAAAAGACGCAAGTATATATAACACGAATTATATATTCATACGAATGAATTTGTGTACATACAAATATATGTATCAATATATTTAAAATACAATATATTTGTATATCGATCCCACAATTATACGATTGTATAATAAATAAGATAACCTACCGAACAGACACACACACACGAGTACTTATATAATCATGGTATCATATAAAAGATAATTAATATAAAAACAGAATAGAAATAATAACAGCTGTACCATTTCCCAAGCTTCTTGGTACGAGAGAGTGCTCAGAACAACTGCCTCGCTAACTGCACACACAAAAATGCATAGTTCGCCAAAATGATACACATTATCATACAATGCTTCACACGTTAGTGTGATATATGCAACTCAGATAAAGAGGATATGCACAAACAAATGGCGTATGTATAGCAACTGTAAGTTGATTAACAGACTCTCTTCATATATATACGACAGAGACGTATTGTGTCATCTCTTTTACATATTGAATGTCTGTGACAGATTGATATTATATAACTTTAACATAGCACAGTATAGCACCTTGTGTATACAATAGTGTATATAAAGTACACATATAGCGTACCTTTATGCGGATCAGCACTATAAACACCATCAACATCGGTCCAAATGGTAACATTTCCAGCTCGAAACAAGGCACCCATGATTGCAGCAGAGAAATCACTCCCGTCACGCTTCAAAGTGGTCGGTACATTCTCCGGTGTATTAGCAATGAACCCCGTGACTACGATGGTATCTGCTGGATTGCGAGCATACCAATCGAATAGCCTTGCTTCCGATGTTTCGAAGTCTGGGTCTACTTGGTTCGTGCTTGTTGGTCTAACCACAAGTACGTCCCTTGCGTCCATCCATATACTTGACAAGCCTCTCTATACGTGTAAACAAAAGTAATACTTATCGTAAATATATACAATCCATACTTAAAGAATGTATCAACTGTATATGATCATGTGCAAACAGATGGAGTTTGTCATTGAACGTACGTGAGTATGCATAAGTATATACACGATATGTTGTATATACATACATTGCATATAACATAAGCGAAATCATGAATGCGTATGAATTACATGTATATAAATGATATTTGCATATGGATACATAAACATGGACATAAACAGAAGGCTAAATTAACTATCAAATAACCTTTTTAATAGCCGCACAGAGCATTTGAGCAGACCATAGTTCACCGTGTCCCACGACAAAATCAGCAAAAGACTCCGTTGCATGTCCAGCTGACAGAAAGAGATATAAAAATAAATAAATTGTGTATGTAAATACATACGAATGCACTGTTAATACACACACACACACACATTTATGTGTGGGTGTGTACCTATGTATATAGCCTTAAGCATTGCTTGGAGATTGCGAATATCATCCTCAAGTTTGGCAAGGAACATCTTCAAGTCATCACCTTCACCTGAAATTTAACTACTTTCAGAATAGCAAGTAATTATACATGTATTACACACATATACCTGTGAATCTGTATTTAAGGGCGGGTGCTCTGTGTGAATTACTATATATATATATATATATATATATATATATATATATATATATATATGTATATCAAATAAGCGTAAGTATATACAATCCATACTTAAAGAATGTATCAACTGTATATTGATACATGATCATGCGTAAAAAGATGGAGTTTGTCATTGTATGATATATCACCTAGCAGCGAAATGGCCGTTTCCTTGTGTTTTTCCAAAACACGTTCAAGTGACTCAATATACGTTTCTTTTCTACTGCTGGCAGCGTCGACGAGGCTGTAAAGCATATCTGTAACCTTTGACATTGCTGAAACAACAACCACCTTGCGTTGTGATTGATCATTCACCACAATATCTGCCACCTTCTGTATACGCTCCCCTGTCCCCACACATGTACCCCCAAACTTATGCACTGCCCAGCTCTCTCCTTGTGGCAATGTCACCTTGGTCTTGCTGTCATCCACATCTGAAATTACACGTGAAGCAAAGAAAAGCATATAGATGTGTATGCGTACACATGTGTTCTCCATGTATATAAACGCAAAAACAAACAGACTTAATCAAAACACACACACCACGCACACACACACACCTGCAAGAGTTGCATTGATTGTATACTCACGTTTCACTCGCCGACACTTGGACCTACAAAAACAAGCAAACCACTTTAGCTGAAAACTCTTTTACTGCTGACATTCTCCACAAATATGGTATACAGCATAATTAAATAAAACAATCATTTATTCTTTATTGACATATTGACTCTAGTTTATAATCTATCAATTGTTTCTACTCTTTTGCACGTTCAAATATTAAATTACATATCAAGTCAACTTGTCTAATGCTGCACACAAGGCTCTACATGGAAAAGGGCCTATCATAGTTTAATATCACAGACACATATATATACACCAAAACACTCTATACGCATAAGCTGTCGTCTATGTAAGTCAGCATGAAATTAGATTATCCATTTGACCTCGACATGCAAATTCTGCTATATAATTGTGTATATATGATTATTAAGAAAATCCTTCTATTCAACTTACATTTTCTAATTAATATAGTTAACATTAAAATGGCATGTTCTGTCATAGAAGTATACAGGAGTTTATATACATATATAGCATACACATAACACTTGCAATAATTTATTAATGCAAATGTAGATATAACCACTGCCGTCTACATAAGTCAAACTAAATATATCTTTTGATATACAGTTTATGTATGCTAAACCTTTTCTATATAATCGGCTTACATTGTCTGGAGTGAATGCAAAGCCACGGAGCTCTTGCGAACAGGCGAAACAGGCCAAGCCGATGCTGCATTGTGATCAAATATACCTCTGCCATGATCCGAGAGCAAAAATCGAGCAGCACCAGGCAATGCAATCGCCATAACCAGCAGAATCCAGCGGACTCCGACTCCGAACTACACTCGTCTCGTCTCGGACTTTTCCGAATGCAATCGCTCCGAGATCCAGACGCTCAAGAACCCTAGAATCGCGCAGATGATCTAGGGTTTACGCAGGGGGTTTAGGGTTTATTGTTGTCAAGTCCGTACAATCCAGGACAGAGTCGTACATGTTCATGTCCGTACACAGTAAAGACAGAGACCGTACCATGGGGTTTAGGGTTTCTGGTGGGATCATGCTGATGATGCGGCATTGGCCACTGGAAAGGATTAAATTAAATTGGTAGCCTTTCTCGTTGTCAGTATTAAATTGGTTAATGGAGATTTCGTCAAATCTTATAATCCACACCTCTCCATGCTTTAATCGAGGCTTCATTTTTATGGGTCCAATTAAAATAGATGGACACTTGACTATCTCATCCAAAGTCATATATATAGGTCACATCTGCACCTAAAATCCATTTCATAATATATATATATATATAAAATTCGAACTGGATAATTATCAAACAAAGGTTGGTGTTTATTGTTGAAAAACAGAGAAGAACTCCATGACATTTCGCCTGCCCTTCTGCCTTTTTGTCAATTCAGTTGGTCGGCGCTCCGTGACTACTGTGTAAAGGCTTGAAAAGGCTTCCCTTACGGGAATATCCCATGAATCCCGGTCGTCGTGCCCTAAATTTCAAACCTTTTGGGCCCACAATCATAAAGATCCACGTGGCAGCCCGCGGGACAATATAAAAGGCAAGCATGTACTGGGGAATATCCACGGCACGTCCCCTGATCGTGGCTGTTCTTGAAGGACCACACAGCGATTTCTAGAGTGGGAGTAGTTAAGGGGCTTTTAGGCGCCAAAGCGAGAACTATTTTTTAGGTCAGTTTTTTGTTCATTCATGAGCGGCTATGGCGTCAAGGGAGGAGCAGCGGGAGGCGGCGCTGCCCTCGCTCATAGATTTCGGCGATGACGATTCTTCCGATCCGCACAAGAATCCGTTCGAGACAAGGAGAAGGCGCATTCTTCGTCCAGAAGCAGCACAGCAATGCGGCAAGTCCGGATATCCTCTCGGATTCATACTCAACGCCATACAAGCAGCAGAATCGTAGTCGGTTCACTCCTTCCCCGGCTCGCACTCCATCGGCATCTCCTCAGCCGGATCTCCTCACTGGAGACTTCCCTGTGACACCTCCGAGTAGCATCCCGGGTGTTCCTCCGGCCTTTCACCAGAATCCGTTTGAAGATGATTCGTTCCATGCCTCGGACTCGCCGCCATCCGTTTCCTCCTCACAGGTCGTGTCGGATCTCGAAAAGAAGAAGAAAATCACATTCAACAAGTCGAGCAGCGCAGCCGGGAGCTTTGTCCCCGAGAATCCGAGGAAAGCTACGGTCTTTCATCATTCTCAGAGCACACCGGAGCTCAAGGCGCCGTCAATCTCTTCTCCGCAGATCTTCACTCACGGACCGAGTGCATCGGAAGGATCGGTCCCGCTTGGGCACCGGCAGGCTCCCCGTTGCCGCCTCCTCCTCCGCCTTCGAAGCGTCCGACAGAGTTCTTTGCGGCTGGAGGCGGCAAAGGAGTGTACAAGCCGCCGCTTCGAGGTCCGGTAGATCCGGACAGACCGGTTCCGTTTGATCTGAGGCCGAGTCCGATGAGAACGGACCAGCCGGCTAGGGCTCTTACGTGCACGAATTCTTCAGTCTGGCTTGCTTGCGATGGCGCATTGAAGGTATGGCATGTAAGCAATGCAATGACGCATGGGAGTGCCGGAGAGGGAATCCGCCCGATGATATTGATGCGGCTGCATTCATGTACATTCCTGTGGAGGGGATGACTCTGTGCCTGGTTTCGGATGCGGCTAATAATCTTGTGTGGACTGGACACCGAGATGGGAGAGTCCGAGCTTGGAGCACAGAGGAAGTTGGGAGGACTCCTAAACGGAGAACTGAGCCGAGCTTGTCCTGGGTGGCACACCGGTCTCCAGTTTTGTCCATGGTTATCACTAGTTACGGTAAGTAGGCTACACACACAGACCTTTCTAGCATTGTGTTGTTGTATTCTTTTGTTCTCTTCGAGCAAATATCACTCCGTTGTGTAATACACGTGTGTGTGTGTGTGTGTGTGTGTGTGTGTGTGTGTGAGAGAGAGAGAGAGGAGAGTGAGAGAGAGGCACCAGTTTATTTGTTGTGTTAATGTTTGTAAACGTCCAGCAGCTAATGTATGGAGCTATGTATCATTAATACGTACTGTTTAGTGATGCACTTGCATTGTGTTTTATACATATACGCTGATGCTATTAGTCTTATTGTGTTTATATATCTAGGCGAACTGTGGACCGGGTCTGATGGGGGTGCAATCAGAGCCTGGCCATGGGATACAACTTGCCAGGCGCTTTGCCTAGCAGAAGACGACACGCCTTCTGCAGCTTCTATGATGGCACGCTCTTATATTGACCTGAGAGCTCGTGGAACTGCAGCTGGTGCTACAAGCCTCGGATACACGGATGTGTACTTCCTGGTTGCGGACCATGCCAACGGAAGAGTTTGGAGTGGCGGTCCACTTGCTCTTGCTTTATGGTAATCAAAACCTCTTTGCGTGTGTAGATGTGTGTATGAGGTTAAATATACTTATAAATACTTATATGCATGATATAAGTAGTTCACGTTTGTGCAGGGATGCAAGAACAAGGGACGTATTGAAAGTGTTCGGACCAAGCGTACAGTCCGAATTCTCTAGTCCGGACATATCGCCTGTCCGGGACAGTATGTGGGACGACGATATGAGGTCGAAAGCAGCGAAAAAGGAGAAAGCTGGCACGTTCAGCTTCTTTCAGCGTGTCATTGGGGCAGCTGATGCTGTCCGAAGAGCAGCAGGTGCAATATTTATATACCTTATTTATGATATGCTATAATGTTTAGCTGTGTAACATACACGTATATTTATATATAGATACATAGAGAGAGATTGTACTTCACACACCTGAATTATGTTTTTTGTTTTGTAAATTAATAACAGTATACACAATGTGCGTGTTTCGTTCAATTGAGACATTCTTAAACCTCTTCTCTCTATATATATTGTTTGATTGAGATAATGTAATAGAGGAGAGAAGTTATGCAAATAATAGGCAAGTAACTCATATGTTTATACGTTTTACTTAGGTGGGGACAAGGTGGGGACGACAGTAAGAAGGTAGAAGCTTTATTGGCAGCAGTTGATGGGACAGTTTGGGGAGGATACATGAGCGGGATGCTTGTTCAGTGGGATGGATTTGGAAACAGGCTGCAGGAATTGATTTATATACCTGTTCCAGTACGTAGCATGTGTTCTGTGGGGACAAGAATCTGGGTAGGATATGCCGATGGAAGAATACAGGTGCTTGCCGATACTGGGAAGGTTTTGGGTGTTTGGATAGCGCATAGTGCGGCTATAACCCACATGGCAAAATGTGGGAGCTTTATTTTCACCATGGCTTTGCATGGTGGGATTCGTGGGTGGAATATTGGATCCCCTTGCCCGATTGATGGGATTCTACAGATTGAGATGCAGGAGAAGGCGGAGAGTTATACACAGGAGCGCACTTTTAAGCTGTTAGCAGGAACATGGAATGTTGCTGAGGAGAAGACGAGCCTGAAATCTATGCAGATGTGGCTCTCAGCTGCTAGCCATGCAGGGGTTGTATTTGTTGGTTTGCAGGAAACCGAGATGGGTGCGAGTGCTCTTGCCCTTGCTGCTGCTAAAGAAACTGTAAGTTGTATGTAGTGTCGCTGTTTAATGTCATGCATGTGTATATATCTGTAATCTAGTGTTTGTATTTAGGTACATGCACATGCACTGTCAAAAGTTTATGCAATTTAATAGTATATGTATCTCAAATTTATGCGTTTTCATACATATAACATGCATATACGTGTCCGTGTCCTTTTTTTCGTGGTATATAACGTCTTCTTACAGGTTGGCTTGAACCAAAAAAAAGCAGTGCAAATGGTCAGTGGTGGTTGGATAGTCTTGGTGCAGCGCTTGGTGAAGGTCACGATTTTGTCCGTGTTGGGTCCCGTCAGTTAGCGGGAATCCTTATTGGTGTCTGGTAAGTTCAAATTACGGGTTTATGTTTCCACTTTGCACCTTACATATTGTGGGTGCGTGCATGAGTGCGTGTGTGTGTGTGTGTAAAAAAAAAGAGTTGAGGGCGGGACGTAACACTTCATCATGTAACTCTTCATGTTCTTGTTTATTCATTTTACTGTAGCTCATGGATCTGGTTTTAGAATGTATTAATTTGCCAGTTCTTGTATTGCAGGGTTCGCAATGAGCTTCTTCCTTTCGTTGGAGAGGTCGAAGCGGCAGCTGTTCCATGCGGCTTTGGGCGGGCACTTGGTAACAAAGTAAGGAAATTGCATGCATATATACACGAGCATCTGTGACATCTGTGCTATACCCAACTAAAGTGTAAACTATGGAATGCTAGGGGGCAGTTGGGGTGAAAATTCATCTATTTAGGAGAACGTTTTGCTTCTTGAACAGCCATTTCGCAGCACACATGGACGCAGTAAGTAGACGAAATGCGGACTTTGAACACATTTACCGCCAAATGAAATTTGGGAGATCTAGTGGGGGTCCAGGTATTAATTGGTGCAAAGAGTTCTTTAGCTGCTTGCATGTAGCATAGTTTATATTTAAACATGTTATATAGGATGAGATACATTGTCTAACACCTTATTGGAGTGTTCCAATTTGACTGAATGCAATAGGTATCCATTTTGCGGTTTAGCTAACTTGGATCAATCAAAATCCCGATCTCTACAGCATTTCGTGGCGCCACTGTTCGTCGAACTGCGTCTCCTGAGTCGCCGGATACGGGCAAGGAAATCGTGGTACGTCTCTCTCTCTCTCTCTCTCTCTAAACATAGTGTATAATTAATACAAGAAGCCACTTCAGTTTCTTAGTACACGTACACTCGTGTAGAGATGTGCATATGCATATTTGTTTTCACTCCTACGTAATTTTACTTATGATATATATTATATGTGTATGCATGTAAGTTACGCATGCATGCGTTACGCAAGAAAATATTGGTCAAATGAATCATATATATGTTAGTCTAAAGATGTTTTTATCACTTGCAGGAATCTGAAACAGTTATTGAGGCGGTGTTACCGGATCTGGCAGAAGCGGATATGATCGTGTGGGTGGGAGATTTCAACTACCGTATAGACGAGATAACCTACGAGGACGTGATAGATTTGATAGCAGTCAGGCAATGGGACGTTTTATTACCCAAAGACCAGCTACGAGGAGAGATGACTGCTGGACGTGTTTTCCAAGGAATGCGTGAAGGACATATCCGCTTTCAGCCAACTTACAAGTTCGACAAAGGATACAATAATGCACTTGGTACGATCTGACTTTTAATTTGTGTGTGTGCGTCACTGGATTTATGATATAGAATATAATTGTATATATGTATATATGGTTGATGTAGTAATAAGCGTCATTATACATCATATGTAGTGCACTCGGTACCGTTTGTCTTGTACATGTGTATACATCAATCTCTCTCTCTCTCTCAACGTGTTCGACTGCAAACCTTTGGTTTTACTTATTAAATTTATTTATTCTCGCTAATGCAGGATACGATTCAAGTGAGAAAAGACGAGTACCCGCTTGGTGCGATCGTGTAATATTTAGAGATAGCTACGACGGAACTGATGCAAAGAAAAAGAGCAAACTTGCACATCCTATTTCAGCATCCGTGATATCGTAAGTTTAATTAAATTTGTGATATATTTTTATATATACAATTACAGGCTAATTGCCAAATATGTAGTAAACACACGTATAGACGGGCCTCTCCGTGTCTATATCTATATAGATGAGTTATGTATGTGAATGTGTGTACATTCGTGCACTGTGTTACAACCTTTACTTTTCTCAAGGTACGACGCATGCATGGATGTGTTGGATAGCGACCACAAGCCAGTGAGGTGCTTACTGAACGTAGACATAGCAGTAATAAACGAGGCAGCCAGAAGAAGAGCATTCTGCGAGCTAATGCAAAACAACTCCCACGTTCAGAAGTGGGTGGACCAGCTAAACAGCATTCCTGAGACTGTTATAAGTACGAACAAGATCATTCTGGAGGATGGTGTGCCCTCTGTTCTCAAGGCTATCAACGAGAGCAGTAGACAATGTGTGGTTTTCCATTTGTACTGTGAAGGTGATCCTGGGGAGCCCTCGGTGAATGCTGCTGCGAAATCGTCATTGCGTGCTGGCCATGGAGTCCCACTTTGGCTCCAGGTGTGTGTCTCTCTCTCTCTCACTCACACACACACACAACGTTAAAGGAGATGTTCTGTATATGTGTTGTATCATGTGTGTGTGTCCTATGCATTGACTTCGGTATCTTGTATATCGTGCTCATGCATATTTGGATGTCGACAATTTGCATGTATGATTATGTTGCATTTGAATCTGTATATGGTTTTTGACCGTCTCTGTATATGACATGTATCTTTCATGTCATATCAGATTCGGCAGTTGACTTGTTGAAACTCTATAGTTAGTTTTCCTTACTGATTCTGTGTCTAAAGTTTTTAAAAACATTTTATAAATTTGTAGATAAATTAGGGAAAATAATTAATTCATATTTATTTGATAATATATGCGTTTAATGTTACAAAGCTAGCTCCTTTCGTAAAATTTTCCCAGAAGCTATCTTTAGAATGGCAATTGTAATGCCACTCTCCTAACTCTCTTATATGGTGCAGTGTGTGTGTGTTGTCTGTGGTGTGTCATACATCATGTAAGATTCTTCGATGGTCCTAGTTAGTTTTGAGGTTCTGGCGGACCCGGACATTGTATATTTCATGTGTGTGTGTGCGCGCGCGCGCGTGCGTACCGGATTTTCATGTTTGTAACTACTCCCAGGTTGTGCCGGCATCAGGAATGATACCACCAAAGGGAAGTATTGAGATAACACTAAGATACCTAAATGTACTCCCGGATGAATTCATGGAAGGCAGCAGGCACAGCTCATCCGACTGTGGTGACAACAGGGGCAAGGTAAACTCTGTGTGTGTGTGTGTGTGTGTACACGCGCGCGCGCGCAGAAACAGACAAACAATGTGTATTTATTTAAACAGGTGGTGAACCTAGTGTTTGCATACAAGGGATCACTGTCTAGCGGACATAAGGAGTACCAAGTGAGTGTCTGCAGCCCTCCGTCGGCAGGGCTTTTATCACAAGACAGGGAGCAGCCCAAGTTCCGCTTACAAAGGTCCGATGTTTTAGCGTCCAGATTGAACCCCCAGGACACAAAAGACCTCTTGTTATGAGGATTCGATCTGAAGAATATGCTGGGGTATCAATTTTTCCTTTTTGGCAGCGTTGTAGGTGAGTTGGGTGTATATAACACATATATAAAAGCTACAATATGCATTCTATGTTTCTCTTTGTTTGTACACACACACATATATATATATATAAATTGATTGTTGGTTGTTCGTTGGTTGCAGATTTGTACATTGTTTACTTCTATCTTAAACTTGCACAAGATGGCGGGTTGAACGTGGTTAATTTAATTAATTGAGGTTATTTTTTATGGCTGATAGTTTTAAACTCAACTATTATGCTATAAATGCAGTTCGATAATGATAAACCAGTCTTTGATTACCGTGAAGCGGTTCAAGATTGGTTTATTTATCGTTCAAAAGCGAATACATTTCAATACTTTCATTATTTAGTGTTAGTTCTTCAATTTTTAATTTAAGACCGTTGATTGCAATTTTAGGGTAGAATCCGGGTCACACACACACACGCACATGCATGTTTGTGTATGTGTGTTTGCGTTTGTATGTACGCACTCCCATGTGTGTGTTTGTATGTAGATGTTCAACATATGTAAACAATACAAAGATAGGAGAACAAACAAGCAAGTAATATCTACCATGAATACTTAGACATTCTCTGATGTCACTCCACACACACACACACACATCTGAAGACATGCTAAACAGCAAAGCAGTTGTAAACGGAGTGCGTGTGTAAAGAGAAAATTCACTAATATGATTACTGCAAAACACCATCTTTCAACACAAAAAATAATATAATTACTATAATTATTATTCAATACGTTATGACTATGTATAATGATAAATGTACACATATCTTACACCGTATCTATACGTGTACACATGACAACAACGTCGTCATTTTAAAGCAATTTATGTTTAAAATGAGATATAGGAGTAATATGAAATTTGATTATATTCATTAATGTATTTCTAAATGAATAAGAAATTGCTGATAACTTTTATTAAATATTTAATTAAAAGCTATATCAATTCATTTTTTTATGTTTAATAAAGAGAAGGAGATAAAATAAATTGAATTTAATTATTACATGAAAGTTAAAATTTAGGTGTAATTTTATTTTTACAATTAACAAAACAAAAAATTTGTGATGAAAAATATGTTGTTATCAACTTTAGTCTTTTATATATGTGTGTGTGTGTGTATGTCATATAAGAATGCAACCACAACCAACATTCTACAGAAGAAAGGACTTTAAAACACCCACACACACACATATAACAAGTACTTACACTCACATACACAGACTTCGCATTTAATGGTTATGTAATTTCATGGTTAGAGACAATCGGATAAATCTTGTTTAACACTATTATTTATATTATTGTGATTAGGTAATTTTAGTAATTTATGTATTTATATGTATTTTATGTTACACTTTTTTATATTAATTAATAAAAAGTTATCAAGTTATACAGTATTTATTTATTAAAATGTTTATGAACAATATAATTTGAATATAAACAATGTCAATATTATTATATTAAATTAAAATAAGATAAAAAAAATTCAAACATAGCATTAACTTATATTTTAAAGTAACCAAATTTCATGAAAGTTGCCTTTAATTAACAATGATATAAGTTAAAGTACGTTGGCACACACGCTCAAACATAAGTAAAATACAGATCAATACAAAATAAGAGTAAAGGGTTTTAATATATGTATTGTTTACATTCATAAATACTTATTAAATTAGTAACATATATAACATTTTATTATATATATAATAATAATGAAATAAAAAATCACTAGGAACCATCATACATTTTTAATTGTGAAGCTCCTTGTTTAACAACTTTAAAAAGATTTACATAATTTTTAAACAGTAACTCACCATTGGTTTTATTTATAATAAGTGTCAACTACTTTACACAATGAGGCTCTCATTAATTTTAATAATTTAGATGAGGGATTTACGATGTTTTATTATTATAACATAAAGAAGAAAATAAAAATAAAACATGAATTCTTTATGGATTAAGATGTAAATTATTTTAAGGTTAATACATTTTTAAATTAATATGTTTTTATTTAAATATATACTTAAATGGGTTTTGTGCATGTTATTTAAAAAGATTAAAACAAATACATTTAAGAAATCCTTTAGAAACAATTTAGAATTAAGAGAATATTAATTTTTTTCAATTTCTTATACATTATAATGAGGAGCCTTATTTTGTAACTTCATTTTATTTATATGAGTAATTATTAGTTTTGTACCGTTGGAAGAAACATCATAATTTATTACAACAATAAAGAATTTATTAGAAATGCTTTTGAAATATAACATTAGCATTCTTTTCGTGAGTGCGTGTGACGAATGAGTATTGAAAATTAATGAAAGATTATTATTAATAACATCGAAGAGCTTTATCAAAAAGTTATATATATTATAACATTTTGCATATTCAATTTTGAATTATGTGGGAAATGTATAAAATTAAAATATGAAAAATGTTCTTATTTATTAAGGCTATCTTGAATGTAAATGATGATGAAATATTGGTTAAAACATTTTAAAATGATATAATGGATACACACACCTATTACCAAATTAAATAAGGATAATGTACAACTTTAATATGTAAAAAACAATATATGAAAATTATTGTATAATTAACAAACTTGATTACTGTGTTAGGAAATGAAAGAGGAGATAATTATATTTCACCAAATGCAAGTATATTAAACATCTTATTACATGTGGCCAATTCAAAATTGCAATTAAGAAGGTAAGTTTGATAAACATAAAACTAAAAAAGCTTTATGAAAAAATATTAATTTGTCTTGCAAATATATATCCTCATAAGCGACCTAAATTCTTTATTTTACTGGTGGGACACTTAAACATTAAAAATGGTCAAATTATCTTCCACCTTGAACTCTTAAAAGCTTCTATGCTCATTAACAAACTTGATAGCTTAGCTCTGAACTGCTTCTAAGGGTTTTTAAAAAATTTTTTGAGTACATTTTTTAAAATGTTTAATTAACATGCATAAAAACCTATTTACATATGCATTTAAATAAGAAAATATATTAATTCAAACGTGTATTAACTCTAAAAAAATTTATATTTTAATTCATAAGAAAATTAAATTTTACTTTTATTTTTCTATCTACATCGTAACATTAATACATTTTAAATTCCTTTTCAAAAATATTAGAATTAAAGGAGACCCACTGTGCAAACTAGAATTAAAGGATACCCACTGTGCAAACTAGCCCCCCTCTGGTAGTAAGTGCCTGTTCCACGTATTTTGGCGCCTATGAAACAGATAAATACACGTCATTCAAACCAGGCGCAAAAACGGCCTGCCTGCAATGTCCCTGGAAATTAGGGAAGACCGTGTCTATTATACACGTGATGTCCTCCCGATTCAGTGTTAGGACTATTTGTGCAAACTCAACCATCTGTTCAGGTTTATCCCAACTACCATATATCAAGTAGTTGCTCACAAGAGGCACATTCTCTACCACCATCGCAGTTGACTGTACGAGGTCTTGATTGTAATATAATGTATATCCGGTTTTTTTTTATTTGTTTTGCAGCTGTACCAATATACTCCAGGTATTAGTTTGTTTGGATCGGGATTGGAAGTAGCCTTGAGCAAACAGTGTAAGTAGAACTTGGGCTTCGTTGACAGCTACATGTGGAATGTCACCCAATAAACCTTCAAGGCTGAACATACTGGACCTCATCTGACTGTCACTCATGCCATAGTAGATCTTCTTCGCAAGAGCTCATAAAGTTGATATCGTAGTTACCCACTGCCACTTCTCTCCCCTGTTGCGAAATCCCCGGCAAGCAGCCTGCAGAAGTAACCACTGTTTGTTGGAGAAGTCCGTGCATAGTTTGTATATGGCCATTCGACAAGCTAGAAGGAGCAAGACATGAAGCCGAACAAACAACCGGTTTCGTTCGTACTCTCCAGGCTTGAGGAGCTTTTCCATAAAGCCAAGAAAGATGGTCAGGTCGTTAGAGCCCCCATTCCCCTTTGTTGAATATAGCCCAGGATACCTCTGGATACACGAGGATATATTTAGCACACTGGTCAAAGACAACTTACGCTGAAGTATGTAAGCAGCTTTGTTTTGCTGCAACCGGATACCCAGGACCACAGTGTACATATCATTGGCAGCAGCCTTGCAACTTCACCGTCATGGAACGTCTTTGTAATGGAGTAGCATACTGCCCTTGAACATTGTCACGCCCGCAGCATTCTTTGTCAAGCCAACAATACCACAGGCGTAGTCAGCAATTGTCTCTGTGGAACCGCCAGAGCGTCTTCCCAGTTGACTGCACGAGCTTTATGAAGAGAACGGACTCCAGTCATGCACAAACTTGGAAAGAGACGCCAAGGCCGCAGACACAAACAAAATCGTGTAAAAATCAACACCACGACAAGGAAGCAAGAAGTCACACACAGTCACCGAGGGCAGACATGGAAGAGACGCCGTGTCGACAAGCAGTAGCGTAGACGTGCATGGAGTTTGTCCTCTACAACCGAGTCACCTTCAGTATCGAACAGATCTCCCACACCATACAGCCAACGCCCTACCACGTTCACCTTCCCTAACCCTAATAGAATAATTTAGAATTTTAATATTTACAAAATTAGCCCTATAGTTTCAATAATTATAAAAATGCCCATTGATCTCTTGGTGGGCTTAATTATTTTATATTAATTTATTAATTAATAAATAATTAACTAATTGTTATACTTGTCTTTAACCTGAACCTGCTCATACAGCATACACCTGGTATATCTTTTAGCACATCCATCTGATATATATATGTGTAGCTGAAGTACCGTATATACGGAAATAATATTTATTAATATTCCGCGTATACCTGGTAAACTAAGCCCCATTAAACCGTGACGAAACCATGACTAAATCTAAACTTTTTATATATAAGAATTATAATTTTCCATTCCCAAATCTTCCACTTGTTTCCATCAATGAACATAAAAATTACTAATATTCTTTCAATTCTTATAATTATTATTCTAACATTATTACCATGTGTAATGATGAATGTACACATATCTTACACCTCTATTTTTTTCAGTTTTTCAAGTTTTCAAAGTAATATATGTATACGACAAAATATACGTACATATCTGCTGTAGTTCACAACTTACAGTGTTCTGACACACACACACACACACGCGAGAGAGAGAAAAAGATCCTTATGATGCATAGACAACTATATACAGAAATCTTTATGCAGAAGCTCAAGTCGAGCATTCACCCAAAACAACATCATGTACGCTCTACGTATGTGTATGTCAACAGGGGAGTGACATGTTGATCGCTACGACATCTACGTATAAACCATACCACATACATTAAATATGATGATAACCCCAATACAAACCGAACTAAAACGCACTAGATCTTCATAAGCACGAGTATGTCTAAACAATAGAGTAGATAAAAATAAAGGTTACAATAAAATAGCAATAACATTTACCTTCAATCTTCAATATGAAAGCGTCAATGCATGAGAGTACGTAAACTACGGTTGCATAACTCATCTGTTTAGTTCGGCGGGTAATGGCCTGTTGAATCCGCCTGCAAGAACACATGGGTAAAACGTGTGTGTGTGTTGCGTACCGACAAATAATATGTATAAGAAACAGATTAATGTACGCACCTCTTCTGTTCATGTATTGCCGGGCTGGCGCTTGGAGGCCAGCTTAACTGCACTGTGATTTGCGTCTGTCACACATTTTCCCTACAACAAACATCAAAAATAGCCAGTGTATATAAAGATACCGGAAGTATTATTGTTCATATCTATAGTTTCAACTGTTGATGTGTATCTCTCTCTTCTTATAACTCTAGTCAATGTGTAAGTATCAATATTTATATGTAAACATGACAGAAACCAAGCTCATGCAAACATCATTGATCTGCGTGTGTGTGTCACATGCATTCTGATACTACTAGCTAACTAAATCAATTGTACACTCCAACAACTGCGATGCAAACAGAAGGCACACACACGCACACAAAACCGCACCTTGGTAGAGTCGAAATTGACTGGAATGCCGAGCTTCCTCATCATCTCTTCCTCGTCCTCTTGGGGCACAAGCTCAACAGGGACAGCCGCCGTTTCTGGGGCCTGCTCACCTGGGGCAACCGCGGATTTTCTTCCGTTTCTCGTCGTTAGCCTCCCCTTCCTTCTTGCTCTTCTTCACATTCTTCTTGATCCGCATCTGGGGAAGCAGACCTCCCCCTCTTCCTACAGCCCTTGAATCTTTCGACTCCCTAGAGTCCCTCGAATCCTTGGACCTCTAATCCCTTGAATCCTTGGAGTCCCTGTGGCGATCTCTGCGGAATCCCTGTCCCTGTCGCGGTCGCGGTCGCGGTCTCTGTGATGAGTTCTGCTATGATTGTCTCTACTATGATGATGATACTCACCGTCTCTGTCCCTCTGCGATCCCGCTCCCTGTCGCGCTCCCGTCCCGTTCTCTCTCACGCTCGCGCTCACGCTCCCCCATCGCCTGCCCTAAACCCAAGGAACCCTAAATTAAAATCCCTAAATCCCTGTTTTAGGGTTCTCACTCGTAATTCGATTCAGTGGTATAACTTATCTAGATAGAATATTTTAATATTTTGCATTTTACATTTATATTCCTTTTCTTTTATCTCTTAATAAAGACACAAAAATATCGAATATAAATATAAAATCTTTTAAATACTAAAAGAATATCCTTCTTACTATAGTGTGTGTGTGTGAGGAGAGCGGCTAGCTTTCAAGCACAACATTCACTACATTGCAATTCACAACTCCTTTCTTGCATTTGATATTCTGGCTCGGAAAAGTTAATGTATTATATATAAATGTAATATGTCAACCATATATTGTAACGGACGAGAAATGTATATATGTCATACCTAAGTCACACCTTCCCATTTAACAGCGACGCAGCGACACGTGTATATGTTTAGTGATGGTTTAATGTTTGTGCATCCACGTAACAGTAATAAAATCAATAACAGAACATACGGTACTCAACTACACATACACATTTCAAAGTTACATCAGGTAAGTATATATTATGCTTGCTTGCGCACGTGTATATACATAAGAGATACTTCAACTACAGATACACATTTCAAAGTTACATCACGTGTATATACATAAGAGATACTTCAACTACACATACACATTTCAAAGTTACATCAGGTAAGTATTGCTTTGCGCACGTGTATATACATAAGTACTTCAACTACAGATACACATTTCAAAGTTACATCACGTTATATACATAAGAGATACTTCAACTACACATACACATTTCAAAGTTACATCAGGTAAGTATTGCTTGCGCACGTGTATATACATAGAGATAGACGTACATATATTCGTGTATAAACGCTTAAATATTTATATCCGACCTGCCGGAATCGAACCAGCGACCTAAGGATATCTGAAGGAAACTACAGTCCTCCGCTCTACCAAACTGAGCTAAGGTCGGAAGCGGAGGAAACCGTACTGTTGTAAGAATAAATCTTGATTAAACAAAATAACTTCAAACAATCTTACACAAAGACAACCGCGCACGCACACGTCTTAAGGTCATACCTATATGTAATGTTACTCAATCCAGCAAGCAAGTTGCGGATACAGAAGTGTAACGGAATCTTTGTCTCTATCATTACCTCGGTACTCATCTCTTGGGCTTAAACAGACTGTTTCCGGGTTCCAGTGGAAGGTCCATCCCAAGTCAGAGGCAGAAACCTCTGTACACATATACATACGCACGTGTGAGACATATAATATGTGTAAGGACACAGACACACACATTGATGTACAACATCAACCTCTCTCACAAGACTATATAATGATCATCCAGTGCTGGCACTTATCTCCAAGAGTATAGAACCAAACATTAACACAAGAAATCTCTCTCTCTTCTCACACACGCGCACACGCCACGCACATGCAGAGAGAGAGAGAGAGAGAGAGAGTAAGAGTAAATGTGTATATTGCAAACTAAATAAAATGTGAATTGTTCCTCCTCGGCGGATATCGGTTATATTTTGATTAAATGTTTATTAAAACAACCATTTGCATATGAACGTAATATTTTATTCTATTAAACAATGTTTGATAAGAAGGATTAAAATAGAATTTAGTTACTATTTAGAAAATTAAAATTCATATCAATTATATCAAAATGAAGAAATTTTTACTGAGTATTTCAAAACACTTTTATATATAATGGTTATTTTGAATTATAACGTTCCACTTCCAAATCCTAAATTCTACATGAAAAATCGTATTGTACATCACTAAATCGTCTTCATAATACTAAACTTGTCCAAAGCAATTTATTTAATATTCAAAACACCTTATAATTGTTATTTTAATTATATTTGAAACTTATTAATTCTTAAATATCACTACTTAATACATTAATACAAACAAAAAGACTATAATAATGTTGTGTATCAATTCAATTCAGTATGAACACAAAGAGATACAACTACACACACGCACACGCACACCATAGAGAGAGGGGTAAATTTTCCATATACAAATATTCACATTCATCATATTGGGACGATTACGTTATACAGCCTCTTTTGTATTAGTGATAATTAAATTAAAACTTAATTAATTGACAATATTAAAAACTAGAATATATATATATAGATGAAATGCATTAAATATCTTCTAAATACATATATAAAATCTTTAAAATGTTTAACATTTCATCGTTAAGACCACTGTTACTATTTTTAACATAATGAACTGTTACACACGCACGCACGCACGCACGCACACTCACAGACACGCAATTACTTTAGTATTACCAAGAATATATTGTAATTAAGTGACTTCAATTTTATTTCAACCTTAAATTTTATTACAAAAGTCTAATTGTAAAAAATAAAATATGTATATATGTTGTAAGAGGACTGATGAAATATAAGATAGATTAAATTATATATGGCTATTTGTTTATTTAAATTATGTATTGAAGTTGTTTCACTCAAATGTTAAATATAAATATGTATATATATATATATATAATATGTGTGCAAAAAGTTGAATTAACATTTTTAATAAAACTATGCCATTCAATTAAAAAATATCTTTACCATATTATACTTATCATCATTGTTAGGATTTTTTACTTTAAACATAAAATATTATATTTTTATAATTAAATTTAATGTTCAAATAAATTTAAATCATTCAATTAAAATATAATTTTAAGATATATATATCCAAACATCAAGTCTGTCACATGGTTGTGAAACAATTAATATTAAAAGTGTGGAACAATTAATATTTGATTTTATTAATTTTTTTTTCAGTCTTTCATTCTTGTAATAGATTCTACTAGCTATACTGAAAATCTATAATAAATTTCATGTTAAAAGGGAAAGAAACACTCAAATTTGTTTATGTGTAGTTTAGAGTTGTTTAACATTTATCATCCTTGTTTTAAATACACCGGAGAGTCCACTTCTCACACATCCTTGTGTGCGTGCATGTGTGTAGAGAGAAAATTCACAAATAAGAAAGTTTTTATCCAAAACAAACATCGAACTTAGTCTAAACACATATCATTTATGAATAAATAAAGTTTAATTACTATTTAGAAAATTAGTTATTTAATGTATTTCATGAATTTTGAATTCGTTAATAGTGAATATTTTATATAAATGTTATTAAATGTAATTTAAAGACTGACTTAAGTAAATTTAAAGGCTTGTTGATACGTTGTAATTAAAAACATGATTTCATCGTTCATCCACATGGGGTGCGTAGCTTCATTAGATGTTACAATTAAAATATTTAATGTGGATCATGATGTTAGCAACTCGGAGTTCAAATATATTGAACTATATTGTTATTGGTAAACTATATATATATATATATATATATATATATATATAAAGTATATACGCATAGACTTTTGGCAATGTTTAGCATACTATTGTTAAATATTGCAGTAAATATTCAATATATATTCAATTAATATTTCTAAACATATAATATTATATCTAAGTATATATTAAGTAATTTAGCAAATATATGAAATGTGAGTGTGCGCGTGTGTTTGTGTGAGTGTATGCTAGCATATTGTTCATTAGCTGCATTTTTTCAATGCAAATACAAGGTGATTGAAATAATATAATCCAAGGCAATGTAGTTTATGTCAAAATTATTAAGATAATGAAGTAAAAATAACGATGAGAGTAAGTGTGCAAAACAAACTAAAAACAATCTTATAATATAGATGACAAGCTTTTGAATTTCATAATTATATATATTTAAGGAAATTTTTCCTAAAATAAATATATATATATATATATATATATATTATATATATTATTATATATATATATATAATATATATATATATATATATATATATATATATTTTAAAGAAAATATATTTTAAGGAAAATTCTTAAAATAAATATATATATATACTTTAATTTTAGGAAAATTTCATATATATTTTCTTTGAAATTTTAAATTTACATATATATTAATGAAACTTCAAATTAAAACTTTATACACTTTAAACTTAAATTAAAATTATTTTTAGAAAAATCAGAAAAAAAATATAATTAATTTATATTTTATTATAGTTAGTTTCAAAATGCAATTAATTAAACATATATATTGCAATATAATATAGTTATTTAAAACATATGTCATTTCTTAACATTTATTATTATGTCATTTTCTACATTTAATAATTATAAACTTCATTTATTTCATTCTAAGACATAAGTATCATATTTAAAAAATAAAAAATAAAGATTGAAGTTTTTCAAAGATATAAATATAAATTTAAAAATTTCACAAGAGTATATATGTAAATTTAAAATTTATAAGGATATATATATAAATATGATAAATTTTGAAAGTATATGTGAAATTTTCTAAAATACAAAGCAAATTTAATTATAAATTCACTGAATTAGTAAAAAATATATGTTTTTAATTTTATTATATTTTCTTTTAATAATAACTTCATATTTCATGTTATATCATATATCTTTTGAGTTTATGTATTTATATTTATTCTTTTCGTCTTATATATTTTATGGTCAAATATGACACATATTATATATTTATTATTTTATGATCAAATATGACACATATTATATATTTATTTTATGATCGAATTTTATTAAAAAGCAAAATAAAATAAGAAAAAGAGACTTTGAACTGATTAATAAATATTTAACTTACATATGTATAAGAATTCTTATGCATTGTATTTACAGTTATTTCTTTTTTTGATATGTTAGCATTTATTTAAGTTATATATTCATTTTGTATTTAAATTTGATTTTCATATTATAACATGTTGATATAATACTTATTTATTATAACATATTGATATAATATATACTTATTTATGTATTTATTAAAAATGACTAAAACATTTTTGTCTTATAAAGATTCTTTCTTTTTATAAATATGTTATTTATTATAAAAATGCATTCTCTCTTCGTACACATTAAAACTAAAAGTGCATTATGTATTTAGTATTTCTCATTAAAATTGTTATATATTAAGTATTTCTTATTTAAATTGTAATGCATTGTGTATTAAATTTTCTCTCACACACACAAATATTAATAATTACATGTGCTGTGTATGTTATAAAAATGTATTATAAGACAAATTAATTAAAATTTTAATTTTATGTAAAAAATGTACTAAAAAACAAATTAATTAAACTTTTAATTTTATGTCATTATAGCATTTCATGCAATGTGTACATTAAATATGTTTAGTAAACCAAATATAATTAACTTTATTACAGAGAACCAATCGATTCTGTATGCCAAAACTACCGGTAATAATTAATAAAATAATTTGTTATTAAGTTTAAAACGTACCTTTAACATATATAATTAATTGATTATTTACAATTTAATTGCTTTTTATAATTAAGGTCAGCATATTTGATTTGTATTAACTTATGAATGAATATTACATATACATTATATAAAATATTAAATTAATATCAAATTAAAAATTCAACTAACTCATATTTAATATATCTTTGTAACACACAATGCACCAACAATACAACAACAATATTAATGGAACACATAACACATTTAATACACCAACAATATTAATGGAACACATAACACATTTACAACTTTAATGTGTATAAAGGAAAAACACATCTTCAAATAAGCATGTTTTATATGTTTTATCTTAAATCTATATTTAATATTTTATTTTATAGATTTAAAATTTATGGTTAAACTGGAGTGTCACACATTATGCACAATGTGAAGAACACAAATTAGTCATATTTATTTTAGTGTGGGAGTTGTTGTAAATATTTTTTTATAAAATAATATTATAAAGAATTAATAATTAATAATTAATAAAAAAATATATTATACCCCTAAAATTTATCATATTTACATATATACTTTCTAAAAGTTTTTATATATATATATACCTTTAAACTTCAATTTAAACTTTATAAATTTTAAAATTAAAAATTAAAAAACAGTAAAAATTAAAAAATCAATAAAAATTTATAATTAGATTATATTTATTATCTTTAAGTCTAAAATACAACCTATTAAACATATATATCATAATTATTTTAAAAATATTCTATTTTCTATTATGATAATTTTTTAACATTTAACACTTAATAAACTTTAATGATTTTATTTGCAATATATTATGAATTAAAAATATGTTTTTAATTAATATTGTTATTTTAAAAGTTAAAATATTATAATTAAAATTTTAAAAGGGTATATATGTAAATTTACAATTTTTAAAGGGGTACATATGTAAATATAAACTTCTACTAGGGTGTATATGTAAATACGATAAACTTAAAAGATATAAATGTAATTTTTTTAATTAATAATTATATAAGGTAAAAATTGCATCTTATTACAACAATGGGTATCCCAACTGGCATCGTAAACAGTAGTTATTTAATGCATGTACCTCCCATTTCATAAATATGGGAAGTAATAGAAAACCAAATTGCATTGACTGAAAACATAAATATTTAATGCATTTAATAAATATATCAAGGTAGTTCTAAAAGAAAATTATGACATTTATAAAGTAAGATGTCATGTGGTCCGACAAGAATAAAAAGTTATGGAAAATAATTCATAAAACTCAATTAATGACTCAATTGGTGCATTAATGACTGTGTTTTTTTTGTTTTCCTCTTTGATCATGAGAAAATATTATTATAAGTACATAAATTAGTGGAAAGCTATTATATAAGTATATTATTTCTCACGTGTATATACGTAAGAGATATGCTATATACCAGGTATATGCTGTATATTTGCATAGTATCGTTTCAAAGTTATATCAGGTATGTATTGCTCACGTCTATATACATAAGAGAGACGTTTATACATTCGTATGTGTGCTATATACCAGGTATATGCTGTATAGTTTATTAGAAGGATCAAAAAATAGAATTTAGTTACTATTTAGAAATCTAAAATATCTAAATAGAGAAAATATACTGAGTATTTCAATATATAATGATTATTTGAATTATAAAGTTCCACTTCCAAAATCTTTAAATTCTACAAACATCAAAAAAATCGTCAATACATTAATATCAAGACTGTTTACAAATATTTACTATTTAATAATTGAATTTATTTTAATAATATTTATATCCGACCTGCGGGAATCGAATCAGCGACCTAAGGATATCTGAGCTTATATATTTTGATTAAATATTTATTAAAACAATCATTTTCACATGGAAAACTTGAATATAAATATTATATTTCTATTAACAGTAGAATTTAGTTACTATTTAGAAAATTTAAAATTTATATCAATTATACCTAAATAGAGAAATTTCTACTGAGTATTTAAAAACACTTATATATATAATGGTTGAAGCAATTTATTTAAGATTTAAACACCTTATAATTGTTGACTTTTAATTAATATTGAAGACTTATTAATACTTACTACATTAATACAGATAATGTTGTGTATGCATTATGCACAATTCAGAGAGATGCAACTGCACACAAACACGCACCCGCACCCGCACACACATAGAGACATGTCATATACAAATATTCACATTCATCGTATCTTAAATAAATAAGATGTAGACTAATCCATATCGTACTACATACATATAAAGATTAAAATAACAGACACTTTCGAACTAAATTAATATTTAATGTTTTCCGTTTTCTTAATAATCTTATTTCTGTAATAGATGTTTAAGGATTTAAAACATGTTAAATATTGTTTAGAAGTTCAAGTACAGGTTTATAAAGTGTTAAAGCTTAAGCAATTTGTTTACTGTTTCATACTTAAATACTTAAAATTTCTATTTCTTCTTTCCTATTATTTTATATCCACTCTTTCTTATAATAAATTATTAAAACAACAATAATATATTAACAGTACTGATGAAATAAAATTTCACATAACACATATTAAATGTATCATTGTGGCAGTTAATTATTTTAAGAGCTTCCAGTTAAATTTGTTTTCCTAACTTTAATATAAACTGTTGCACACGCGCGTGCACACACTTGGATATGTCTTAATTATATAAATTATATTTATATATGTGTGAGCATATTTGTTTATTTAAATTAATGCACTCTGAAATTCTATATATTTGTATACTTTATATATGTACATTATATAACATGTGTTTAAGAAACATTTGAAACTAAGCTATGTCTCTGTGCCATTGAAGGAAGATATATATTTAATATATATACTTTATCATTAATATTGGGCCTTTTTAATTTAAACATAAGATATTACAAACATATTTTAATTATTTATAACCGGCTAAAATAAAATTGAAATCATTCAATTAAGATATAATTTTAAAATATATGTAAAGACTGTCTCTCACATACTAAAAGAATGAAATAATTAATATTTAATTTATTAATTTTAAGTCTTTTGAATTTTCATATTTTTATTCAATTTTCAAATAAAGATAATGTAGATTAGTTTTAAGTTAAATGGGTTAAATAATATAAAATCATGTTTAATATTAGCTTAGAAAATGCACATTAAATACATTTGGATCTTAACAAAGAATAAACTATGTATCAAGTCAGATTAGCGAGTATAAATATCATGCTTTAATTAGTAATGTCTATAAGGCACTTTAAATTAAAAAATAATAATCCAATGCTAACAAATGGGAAAATCAGCTGAATGACTATGCAAATTATGTTTTAATTACAATTGTTTATTTATGTATCAAATTAATGCATTTATTTGTTAACAGAAAATAAGTTAAATATCCATTGTTGTAAGTTCTAACAGATTCATTTGTAAGTTCTATATTTGAATGTTTTCATGAAAATTACACATGTTTAAAAATTGTTAACTAGCCTTCAACCAATGTGTACCAAAAGTGCATCGGTCTTCCATATCACTTTAACAACACACACTGTGCACACACATACACATACACACACAGAGTTCAATATGTGAGTGTGTGTTACTTATACACACACACACACAACACACACACACATACACACATATAGAACTACATATATCATGGGCTAAAAAAGTACATGTATAACTATCTGCTGATATAGTAAAAACCAGTTTTCCATTTTAATTATATCATGACACTTCAAAAACTTTATCAAATTTCAATTCTGTTTGTTTCCTGCTTTCATCTGCATATACTATTAGTCTGTATACATTATGTACATAATATTATATTTTACCGAATACAAATATTAATAAATATGACTTACCGCTGATAAGATCTCTTCTGCTTTTTTGTCATCAAAACCCAAGGTTGCAAGTATTCTTTGCCCTGCAGATTCTTTTTGCTCCCAGATCCCCAATAGCAGTAACATGGTTGATATTTCACCTTCCTCCTGCACCAATGTGTGTGTGTGTGCGTGCGTGCGTGTGCGTGTGTGTGTAAGAGAGAGAGAATAGACATGGCAAGAATATATATGTTTTACCCAGTTTTTGTTGCTCATCAACAGCCCAGTCAAGTGCTTTCTGTGCGGGTTCTGTCAAGGGTGGATGTTCAGGGCTGAAGAAATACATATCTGCTTTCCCAAGCACGTTAACAGCTTCATTTCTAACTTTAAACAGCGTAATCCCATTTGCTCGCAGGTATAACGATGCCTTGCTCGTCCCTGTATTATAGTATACACAATTGCGTGTCGTGAGTGTGGTGTGAGGTATGTCGTATGTACTTACGTACATATTTACATATATATTTTCAACCACACACAACCGTGTCCATGTGAACGATGTACATAAGTGTGACCATGTAAAACCCAGACAGATATAAACAGATATATATGTTCATATATACTAGATGTGTGCATCTTTTTGTACACACACACACACACATATAGGTACCTTCTGTGAGAATTCCCATGACTAGAGACTCAGTCCCCGTTGTGGGATACTTCATCTTACGAGCTTCTAATTCAGCCATACTGAACGACTTAATCGCCCTTGCACTCCATCTACACATATATACATATAGTATATATCTATAAATATTAAGTTGGATAAACTCACTTTGCTTGTTTATCTTTTTCCAAAGTTGCATCCGGTTTCCTGTAACAAAGAACTCCGACCTTATTACACACACACACACACAGACACGGAAGAAATACGAACCCTGTAGGGAGAACCATACAAACAGCGCTATTCCGGAGCTTAATCTTCTTATTAAGCTGCATTTTGAGTCCTAATCCCTGCATTCTGCTAAACATTACACTGGCGCCATCTCCAAAATACGCCAGGGAAGAAGAAGATGATCGAACTGCGCAATATGAAGGAACCCAACACGAGCACTGAGCCATAGCCAGATTGCTCTGTTTAGGGCTCTGTATTAGGGTTGTATCATTTTCCTAGGGTTCATCGTCTGGAATGGCTGTGGGCGGCAGCAGGGCTCAGATCGTGCCCGGGAATACGCGATCTGCTAGGATTGCGGCTCTCTCATCTCAAATCTTCCTGTCGCTCATCATTCTGCAAATCCCGCTCTTCAGGTCTGTGCGTGGTGTGAGAAGTATGATGAGTGTTTCATCTTACATATGACGAGAGAGAGAGAGAGAAGTCCTTGGATGGGGGAAGAGAGAAGTCCTTGGATGTATCACTGACATATGTTGTCATAGACACACTAAAACACACACACACACACACACACACACACAAGATATTGAACGGAAATGTATTGAAGTATTTAAGGGTGATTAAGGTTTAAAAGGTTGATGCTGTTCTGTTTTTGGCAGAGTTCCATGCAGAGCGGGAGTTTGCAAGAGTCCATTAGAGTTAACTGCAGTGCAGTTAGCAAGTAGCAAAGCTGCTCCACCATGGGTAGTCAAAAGCATATTATTTCCAGGAGCCTGTGTTAAAGACTTCGTTATGGACTTCTCACTCCCGAAATGGGACAACATTCTTACCAAATACAACTTGACCAACGTAGACTCACCCGTCAAAGAGGATCTTCTACGTCTAGAGGTTAGTTTTCAGTTTGTGTGTGTGTGTGTGTGTGTGAGAGAGAGAGAGAGAGAGGGTTTAGCATATACACAACTAGACTTTATTTGTAATATTCTTAGTACATTACTATGTACCCTTGAGATAGGTGGAAAACAAAAGCTGCCATACGAGTGTTAGAAGATGTACATGGACATATTCACACACGTGTAAAAGAGTGTGTGTGTGTGTGTGTTGCCACCACTAATATAAATAATCAACAGGTGATTGCGGGAAGCTACTTTGCGGTTGCCGGGGCACTTGTAGGCGTGGTTAAGCAGGGAAGAATGAGCATATTCGGCATGCTTCTCATAACCTGGGGGTTAATGAAGGAAGGATTATTCGGCAGGAAGCTAGTGGAGTCTTCATCTTCAGTTCAGGCAAGTCCCCTTTTCATTCTTGCACTTGCACTCGCACTCTTCTCTGTGAGGTACGATTTCCAGAAGTTGCAAACCATTACCAGGCCTGCTGTTAATCCCTTAAAATCCTCTACTAAGTCTAAGCTTAAGTAAACTGGCTTTACATATTTTATTATACTGATGTATTTTAATCGAACTCTTATATAATTTTCATTTGTCTTCTTGTTATAAACTCTCTCTTTCTCTCTCTCTCTCACACACACACACATGTGTGTGTGTGTGTGTGTTTTATAAGATAATGCAAATTCTGGCCTATTATGTTAGTAACCTCTTGATGTTATCTAAGATAGTAATCTTAACTTAAAGATCTGGTGACGCAGACATACAAGTTACGACTCGAGTTTTATATATCAGAATTGTATTATAGAAAATATCCTATAGAATTTTTTATTTCTATTTTCTAAACTACAAGACTTTAATTTATTATGATCATAATAATAGTATAAATATAATAATATCAACAAGCTTAAAATCTAATTGAATTGAGACGGAAGTGCCAACGTGTCTGTGTGTGCATGCATATTAGTCCTTATATTTTATGTATGTGAAATGTTGAATGTATTAACCATATTATAATTACTAAAAATTTGTAATGTTATAAAAAAATCATCTCATTTATTTAAAGATAGAGCTGATTCTCTTCCTTGCAAGAAATGAAAAATATAATAAAGAATTATAATTTTCTAAGTTTAAACATGATTATATGTTATATATATGAATATGATTGTATAAACACGCAAATGTTATTTGCTTTACAATTAAACTTTATCATTTAACTTTTTAATTAACTTGCAAATGTATAATAACTATCAACGTCATTGTTATTTAATCCAGGTGTAAAATTGTTAATCTTTCACACACAGAATCAACTCACACGCACATGCACACGTGTGCGTGTGTGTAGACTCACCCAGTATATATCAATATTCATAACTTTATCTTTTTGCCATATATAATCTCTCTCGCTCTCTCGTATATATACAAACACACATGAAGATAACCTTTGTGTATTATATTGAATAATAGAAATTGTAGTTACCAAAATGAATGATTTTAGTGCTTGTACTTTTCCATGGGTTTTTATGATTTAATTTTATAAATCAAATCAAAATCTTTATATTAACCACAGACAGCCGACGTGACCTTCCACGTTTTTAAATTGAACCAACCTTTTCTGTGTTTTATTAATAATTAATAATAGGAATAATGTTAAAATCTAAATGAAACATCAATTTTTGTAATAATTTATATACACATTAATACTGTACATTAAGATAATCTTGTTTTAAATTGCTTTTTACTAAAACTCTAGATCAATGTTTCGTTGTTTGCCATATAGTAATGCTTATACTATATATACATACAGATACAAATATACCGACGGAATATCCTCAGGTAAATTCAACAGTATATACGGTATATGAACAGAGCACTACCTAATTAGGTCTTCATTTTCTAGGGTTCTTGGCGAGAATGGGGAAGCACGAATTCATGACGCCGAAGGCGATTGCGAATCGGATCAAGGCCAAGGGCCTGCAGAAGCTGCGTTGGTACTGCCAGATGTGCGAGAAGCAATGCCGTGACGAGAATGGATTCAAGTGCATTGTATGAGCGAGGGCCACCAGAGGCAGATGCAGATCTTCGGCATGAGCCCTGGTAAGTTCATCGGCTCCTTTTCCAATGATTTTGAGACTGCTTTCATGGAGCATATGCGCCGTAGCCACCGATCCAGCCGTGTTGCTGCCACTGTCGTCTACAATGAGTACATTCAGGTAACTACATTGATTTGTCGATACTTGTTGAAATATTACATCATGGATTTATATATAGATTATGGATTTCTACTAAACTAATTATATTTTGTTACAGGATCGACATCACGTACACATGAACGCATCGAGGTGGGCAACACTCACAGATTTCGTGAAGTATCTCGGACGAACAGGGAAATGCAAAGTCGAGGAAACTCCAAAAGGCTGGTTCATGACATACATCGATCGTGAACCTGAGACACTTCTCAAAGAGGGCCAGAAGCGAAAACGTGTAAAAGCTGAAGGTTAGTTTCTTATATCTGTGTATGCATTCGAGGTGTTATGTGTGTGGTATCGATGCACCATGTTTGTTTCTGCAGCTGCTGAAGAGATCCGACACGAGAAAGAGATTGAATCGATGATTGAACGTGCTAAATCAACAAAGGTTGATGATGAATCCGGACCGTCACTCAAGGCTAAGGAAGAATCAGCGGAGCAAGTGAAGTTGGGGCATGAACCAGTGAGAAAGTCGCATTTTCTCTAGGTGGTTTCTCTAAACTTAAACCACCTACGGTTTTTGCTAAACACGACGAGGTGGAGGCTTCAAAACCTGTTAAAGAGGACATAAGGGTGAAAAGGCCAAATCTGATAAGGGTAAAGGTTTAGCTGCCCTTGATGAGCTTATGAAGGAGCAAGAGCTTGTGAAGGAGAAGAAGAACAGGAAGGACTACTGGCTTGCTGAGGGCCTGATTGTTAAGGTTTTGGCAAAGAAGCTGAAGGATTACTACAAGGAGAAGGGCGTGGTTAAGAAGGTATGTATTAAGTTCACACATACACATGTGCACATCATTTTGTTTATGTTTTATATGGATATCATGTCTTACTATCTTTACACTTTCAGGTGATTAACAAGTATGTGGGGGAGATCCAGATGCTAGAAAGTGGGCATATTCTGAAGGTTGATCAAGCAGAGCTGGAGACAGTAATCCCACAGATAGGCGGGCTTGTAAGGATAGTTAACGGGGCATATCGGGATTCTCTGGCGAACTGTTGGGGATTGACGAGAAAAGATACTCAGCTAAAGTACAGATAGAGAAAGGTATATATGACGGGAGAGTGGTACCTTCTATTGCGTATGAAGACATATGCAAAGTTCAGCAGTAAGGACGTATCTCTTCTACCAGCTAAGTGTATATATATTATTTTAGTTCGTTTACAGGTTACTTGTAGGAAAGTATTGGGCTTATTGCGAGTCGGTTCATGGTATAAGCTTGTTGTTTGTTTTATGGTTATAATTTGCAATAAATTGCTATCACACTTACTCACGCGCACACAGTGTATGGTTTCATGTACGGTATATAATGAACCCTTGTCTATTGTTAAATGAACTCTCTCTCTTCACACACTCTCTTTCTCTTCACACACACGCACACACGAAACACACACGGTCTTAGACACGTACACACACTTCTACACACTAGCAGGTGCGGATGCATTTGCTTATGTGTGTGTTTGTTTGTTAGTGGTGCAAGGACAGTAGATGAGTGTGTGTTCACCCACCCGTGTTCTTCTGTGTCTGTTTGGTTCTCACGTGTACCACGTACACAATAGATTTATAGGTGAGAGACAAGAGGCGTTCTTAAGCAGGTAGATGATCTGAGGGCAGGCTTTGTTCGCGTGGAAGGAGAATGGTGGAGAGGAAGGCTTTGGTCCTGGCAGCTGCTGCCTTACTAGTTCCGTTGCTGCTCACAAGTAAGCTATTATTAAACTTCTTTCCCACTAATTAACTATTTAGTAATTATCCATGAACTTGTTTACTATTTTGATTGCTACTTGAGTTTATTAGATAAATTTCTCTCTCTCTCTCTCTCTCTCTCTCACACACACACACACACACACACACCACAAAACACAGCTTGCAATAACACGTGTAGATGATTATAACAAGTGAGATTCTTATTCCTCATATAAGAACTTTGGAACACTTGAGATGGCCATATGCACATGTACAGATTCACAGCATATTCACATATACAGATTCATATACAAGAAAATACACAAAAAACACAACATAAACATACATATACACGCACATGGACGTGTATTTGTGTGTGTACACTACACACACACACCACCCGAGAGAGAGAGAAACTCAGTTGTGAAATAAAACAGATGTGGCATACGGACGACAGGATTGGATGGCAAATTGTAAGTATATACTAATGTACTTATGATACAACATTATAGGGTCAATTTGGTAAATGTTTTTATTGTTTATTAAATGAAAATGTTATGTGTTCAGATTGTGGCACGTTTAAACCGGTTTGTCCGCTGCAGTCAGTGCGGAACATAACGTGTAGATATGGAGGGACTGTAAGCTGCGAGTGCTACTTCGTTGGTCGCTGTTATCCGGCTAACAGAGGCTGCTTCATGCTGAGTCCTACTACGAAGGTTTTCTGTGGCTTTTAAACACACAGTTTTATTGAATAAAAACTCATGTTTCTTATCTTAAGTATAATTACACATAATTAAATAAATCATTTTACAAAATAAAAATGACATATTAAGGTGTTAAATATTGCTAATATAAAATGACTCGTTAGTTTGATATTCAATAACGTTGTGTGTGTACACGTGTGTGCACGTGCGTGTGTGTATGATTTTAATATAAATTTAATAATATTATTGTTAACTTAAAAATTAAGATGGTTATTTGTAGAGACTCGACACTACTTTTTGCTGATATTTATTTTAATTTGACTCATAATTTTGACATTATGACCCTTTATTTTACATTTATACCCCTGAAATTTATTATATTTACATATATTTTTATATTTACCTTCTAAAAGTTTTAAATTTACATATATACCCTTTAAAAACTTCAATTGTAATATTTTAATTTTTAAAATAATAATATTAGTTAAAATATATTTTTAATAATATATTACAAATGAAATAATTAAAGTTTATTACATGTTAAATGTTAAAACATTATCATAGTAAAATAAAATATTTTTTGAAATAATTATATTATATTATGATATATATGTTTAATAGGTTATATTTTGGACTTAAATATAATAAAATACAAATTAATTATAAATTTTTTATGTTTTTAAATTTTTAATTTTAAAATTTATAAAATTTTAAATTGAAATTTAAAAGGTATATATATATATAAATATAAATTTTTAAGGCTATATATGTAAATATAATAAATATCAAGGATATAAATGTGATTTTCCTCGATTTAATTGATACATTATTTCTCTACAAAGGCTCTTCTTTTATGGCATTTCCACATTCGATGCTTTCATTCCAAGTAATTTATATGCATACATATATAAGTAATTTATATGCATACATATATATACATTTTGTGTGTGTGCATACACATGTATATACATATATAAATGATTTATATATATAGGTAATTTACATACATACATATTTCGAAAGACTGGTCCTTAGGTGTATCAAGTACAATTAATGGAATCTCATAAAGTTGAGATATCTGACGTAATTCAAATAAAATGGTTTGTGATTTGAGACTAGTTCAATACACTGGGTCATACCTTATATAAATCAGCTTACACAGATCCAAGACCATTCAATTCATCACCATTTACACAACCACGTAGGAAAGCACAGAGGAAAGGATAATGTAAGATTTTATATATATATAAGATATTGTATATACCCATGTGTATATACACGTATAGTGACACATGGGTGGTGATTCGATCCCATGCGTCAGTGCCACATGTAAATGTATGTCACGTGGCAAAGTATATAAGTAGGGTTTGGATCTGAATAAAGTATCACATTGTGTGCATGTTCTTATAATAAATAAATGAGGATAAATTATACATGTATGTGCGTTTGTATGTATACGTTCAATATATGTTTCTATTACTGTTACGTGAAACAGTAAACCATCACTAAACAGGTTTTTATTTTCATTATTGATTCTATACTGTTACATGAAACGGTAAACTATCACTAAACATACATAATTACATCAGATCGAAAAAGATAACTATAGTTTGTAAGAGTGAGGGTAAGTTGCATGCATCAATTTTAAAAGTAGTGCCAAATTAATTAATTCGAACTTTGTGTATTTGTACATAGACGTTCAATATATGTGACAATACAAAGATATGTAGACAAATAGTATCACTATCCAGGTAATGCTAGACAAGGTGAACATTATATGTATATATTATTTGTAATAGTTAAATTTTGAAGAGTAACGAGACCGGAAGTGATCGCTCAGTTTTCAGCTTTTAGATGTCTGAAATGAGCACAGTGTATACACACAAACAATACTAAAACCCTAGACGGGAATATTCACAAGTTTAAGGGTTTCATTTACAACCGTCAATTGGATACGATCGGACGGTTGTGGACGTGTTAATCTTAGCAGCCCAAAGGATTTGCGAGGTAAGGACTAAACAATGGAGGTATCTGTATCGCCAGTGCGTGTGCTGTTTGGCATAAATTTGAATGGAGCCATCATTCTTCACGCCGCTGTGTTTTTTTTTGTGTATCACAGCATCAGTTATTCACTTACAGTTCCAGGTAGGGTATGTAGTTGTGTCGTTATATCCCAGCTGATACCGATGAATTCCAGTCAAGGATGTGTGCTGGTGGAGCCGTCTACTATTCGCATCGATTCCCAACACGGTTTTCGAGCTGGTTTCACATCTATGTGTTCTGCAGGATCCTCAACCGAACGCGAGAAGGTCGACGAGGTTCGGATTCAGCTTGTATCCCCTTGTTGTGGCCACGCTCCAGGCACTCTTCTGCATATACTCGGGTGCGTGGGTTGACATGACCGTAGCACAGTCGGGGCAGAGTGCTTGTAAGCGGGCTTCTGTTGCCACTGTTCTGCCACCAAGTGCAGTGCCAGCTGCTGGATGATAGGGAGGGTGGAGAACACACTTGCCACGGCTAACTTTGTAGCTCAGATCGTCCCTTGCATGAAGACAGACAATCCCGGAAGCGAGCTCTGGCACAAGCTTTCGGAACAGAGGCTGACTCCGAGAACGGTGGAGATACTCGTGTACGTCTTTGTTTTGGCATATCTCGAAAGGTGTACACGATTGCAAAGCATCCCTGCAGGAAGGAAACGGAGCGGCAGTTTTACCTGCGGTGCGACCCGTGGGCAGTCCTGACCTGCCTGGTTGGGACTTCTGTGGTGTTTTGCAGGATGACAGAGGGAAGCGGGTGGATGCGATTGTTCGAGAAGCAAGTGTGTTGTCCAACAGCAAGCGTGTGTTCCTTATCCATCCGGATAGTGTCTTGTACATGTCCAGCGTTCTCTGGCTGTTGCATTCCTCGGGCTGCACAAGTACAACAACTGCTGCTCTCCGGTGCTTACCACCCTGGGATACACATGCATCTTACTGACGGCTCCCAGGCCGGAGCTCTCCTGCGTGGAGGATGCATGGTCACATGTGCTGTTGAATGCATTCGTTACTGGACTCTTGGTAGTGATTGGTAATGTCATCGGCCTCGACGGGGCTGCCTGGGTGGCTTTCATTCCTTTGCTTGATGGCTTTATAGCATGGGGAAGAAACATTATAGCGGATACTGTGGCTCTCCGGCGTGCCAGGGCCGCCTCGATTGACGAGGTTCGAATCCCAGGACCGCTCGTGAAGCCATAACCCTTTGAGATGTACTCGTTTTTAACTTATTAAGCTTCTTTACGCACGAACTATATATATATAATATATATATATATATAGTTGTGTGAGGCAATAATTCTTATATGTAGTACGACAATTCTTTGTAAGTTAATTTGAAAACTGTCCTTGAAGAAATAATTATTAAAAAATAAACTTTCCAGTATACGTGGGTGTGTGACGTGAGTGTGCGCATGCTATAGACCACACACACATACACAAACTCAGCATGCCACACACATACACAAACTCAGTCGCACTTACTACACACACCTGAAGTAAATTCAAAAGATGATATACTCATGTTCTCCCATGTTCTTTGCTACAAAATTTCATAAATTTGTTTATTTATATATAATGGATGCTTCATAAAATCCAAAGCTTGCTTAACTATGTATAATTTGTGTCTGTGTATATGCAAGCTTCATCCTTATCTCGTTTACGCAACGGGCATATACATTCGCATAAAACCATTCTTAAGCCGTCTAACATTATAATCAGGTTATCATACAAAAGAATATAATATAATTAAGAACAGTAATCATAATATAACAATAGAAATTCATCAAGATGCACATCAAATATATAGGTAGCACTATGCATTCTACATATATATGTTGTATGTGTGCGTGCGTGCGTCTTGTGATTACATGCATCTACACAATCATATAATAACATTACACGTTTATATTCATATTTACATTAGAAACGGTTCCATAAATCATTTTCCCACACATATGCACATGTAACATCTTTACACACACACCTCTCTCTCTCTCTCTCTCTCTCTCTCTCTCTCTCTCTCTCTCTCTCTCTCTCTCTCTCTCTATATATATATATATATATATATATATATATATATATATATATGACATGCAAATAAAGAGGTGTATAGATGGAACCTTAACATCATTTGCTCAAAGCTAGTGATTCAAATATGCATAAGACTTTTCATAGATTTGTTAAGTTTATTAGAATCTAGAAATATGCATGAGTATAAGAATATTCTGTTTAATATATATACAAAATAAAGAACAGAGTAATCTAATTATACTGCTTTCTATACGAAGTAAAATGCATATTTTGTCAACTGTTCAAATGAATTTATACAGACAGTATTATGCTAAGGAACGCCAACAGCCAATATGCATATCTTTCCCACAACTAGTCGCTTTGGTGTGTGTGTGTCTGTGTGTGAGTGAGTGTACGTGTGTGTAATATTGACTAGTGTGAATTAATATATTGACCTTATTAATTTTCGTCAATTTCAAAAGACTTCTTATAAATTCGCTTTTCTAGGCCAGTGGACGATTTCAAAAAGAATTAATAAACATACATAAAATTAATCCTTTAAAATATAAATAATACTTTAATTAATATCGTATGTACACGTACACATATAGATAGATAGATAGACACACACACACACACACACATATATACATGTGTGTGTGTAATTGACATTGCTCAATATTAACACTATCTTTTATGTTACAAAACATTTCATATGTATATATGTATACACACATATATATTGTTTAAAACTTTTTCAAAATACTCCACTTCTAAGTGTAAATTCAAGGATTTAGGTTAGAAATAAAATTCATTCATTTTTAAAAAATAAACGAAATTAAAGGTTCATTAATTAATAATTTACTATTAAATAATTAAGTCCACCAAAGGAAGGGTATTTTCATTAAATAAGTGAAGCATGAATTTCATTTACACAATATGTCTATATGTAAGAAGAGACATTTGACACTACATTCTTTACAGTTTATACCTTCTAAAACCTAAATATTCCCTTTCATTCTGCTTGTAGCCGGCCACCTTTAGAAACAAACTCTCTCAGCTCCTCGCACGTCTCAACGTATTCACTCACAGCATGTGGCACGGTCACATTCGATCTGGCAACCTCAGTAAGAAACTCCGCAAGATCAAACAGCTCAAGATCATGCTTGTCCTCTGCAGTAAACGGTTTTAGCGGGAGCGCACTCTCCTGCTCTTCTAATACAGAATCAGGCTCATTATCCACTGCAATAACATTAAGTGTATCTCTTCCAAGTCTAGACAGCTCCTTGACATACTTCGCTTCCAGAGTCTTTTCATCTTCAATCCTATGGCATGCCCCTCTACACAGAAGCATGTCCTCACGCACAAAACCTGTACACACCTTCTTAAACGCCTGCGTAGCGTGCCTCTTGTCGAGATTCGTGAAGAAGACAATCTCAAAGAACGGGGAGAGCTCCTTTAAGAAGAAATCTGTTCCTGGCCGTGGAATTATGGCCCTCTCTTTCCTCTTCTGGCTCGTACCTGTGTAACATAGAGTGTTTTCTAAGCCGAGGACCAGCGTGGGCTTGCCAATTTTGTCAGGATGCATCGGTTTCAGAAGTTTCTTCTTCTCCTTCTCTGTCTTCTTAGGAGCCATCGCGTACAAATCCTTTACCCTAATTATGTGGGGTTTATATACGTTATTTCATCTTATAATGAAATCTGAACCGTCCAAGCTTGTTTTACCTTTTTTCTCACATTAACGTGACATGCCTCGTCAGCGGCCAAATCAGCAGTCTGATCGCCACGCGGCATATGTTTTACAATACAAAATCACTAATCATATATGCTTTAATTTACTACTTTATTTTCAAAACGTTGATGGTTATACAAATTGTTTTATTAAAATTTCTTAAATGATATTCAAATTTTAAAAGTCACTTAAATTCATTAAATTATTTTAATTTAAGCTAATCCCATTTAAACACAAAGAAGATTTGCTTAAAACAACGTTTTAAAATTAACAAAGTTTGACCCAATGAGTTTCTTAGAAAACTAACTTATTTTTAATTAAAATGCTTATCAAATTCTTAAACGACTATATATGAAATATATATATTCATCAATTTATTTTACTTATTACGCACACAGTGTTAAGATATTAACCATTTAGCCAAATTACAAAATAAACCTCAAGAATTTACATCTCCCACTTCTTCATTTCCATTCCCTGTGGTGCGCTCCCTTCCACTATCTTGTTCCCTACCTCCCTCAATTTGTAGAGAGCACAGTTCCATTGGACTCCACCTAAACACAAACAATCAAGTTAATAATCATCGCTTAATTACACATAATAAAGATAACCACTTAATACATGCATCTAATTTTTTCATTATTCACTTCCATATTGACACAGATATAGATAGAGCATTATACTAGCAGTGTCATTAACAGCGATATATATATATATATATATAGAGAGAGAGAGAGAGAGAGAGAGAGAGAGAGAGAGAGAGAGAGAGAGAGAGAGCTACGGCATATACTATGACTAGCAAACTTATATACTAGATTATATGATTAACTTCTCGAGGCTCTATACGAGTATAATCTACATAAAATAAAACTTACAAAGGATTTGTTCATTGCTCGCCTGGTGTCCTCATCTGCATTCGAATATATTTCTCTAAACAGCTTGTTCAACGCAGCATCACCCTCAAGTTTCTCATCTTTCTCCTAAACATGCACAAACTTCAAGAGAGAGAGAGAGAGAGAGAGAGATTTACCTCTTTCTTAACTTCGGCTTCCAGCTTGTCCCAATTTTTGGTTGATGCTTTCCTGCTGGAACTCGGGTAAGCAGGCACTTCCTTTGACGGAGCTATACAATTTAAGATATCAGTAGTGGTTTAGCAAAACACACACATACCTTTCAAAGCCGGTCCCTCATTCTTATCGAATGTTAAGTCTTTCCAGTGTAAATCGTCAGCCTTAGCAAGTCGAATTTCAATCTTCGTGCTTAAGACCTGGGACTTACATTGAGCTACATTAACCTGCAACAGCATCAATATTATGTTCAGCAATACTAACATAACCATTAAGCAGGAGCTTGATAGTGCATCGTATTAGTTAATGTGCGTGTTTATTGTAATGGAAACCATATTTTACCTACCTCCAAAGAGGCGAATTTGGAAAACGTACGGGTCCTCGCTAGGAACATCGATCACGATGCTCAGCTGCGCAAGACAAAATAAATAAGGTTTCACAACAAAGAACGGTATCTACGCATACAGCCGAACATGTAAAACATAGTATGATTATATACAATATGGTTTCACAGATAATACACGTAGACAAGTAAAAGATAATCTATAACAGTACCATTTGCTCTCCGAAGTCTACTTTCAAATTATTGGGATCGACGTTCTTTGCAAAAATAGAAACAACCACTGCACTTTGAGACTGGTACCACTCATGCCTGCATTAAAACTTCAACAGACACGCGCAAATACATATGCACACGCGCACATACACCCAAACGCAAAATGTACATATGCACACCAAACTCTCTAACCTGTATTTTAAAGGTGGAGGAATAGGCTCTGCAGCAGGAGTCATAACAACGTCCGTGTCGTTGTCATTCTTTGTCTGAGGAGCGTTTACCGCTTTCATTGGAGAATCTTGCTTTCCTGCAAAGAATGAAAAACTCTAAATCTCTCTCTCTCTCTCTCTCTCTCTCTCTCTCTCTCACACACACACACACACCACACACACCTTCTAATCCAAGCTTCTCGTTGCATTTTCGGATCCATGACTGAAATGTCGCACTGTCTTCCAAAGCAGCTCCTTTCTCAAAATCGGCTTTAGCAGCTTCATACTCCTCCAGGGAAAAGCTCGCAATCCTGCAAAATCCATCATTTAATAGAACTTAAGTTATTTAATCTTTTACTGACCCTTTTCGAAGATAAGCCTTTGCAAACGACGGATTCAACTCGATTGCCTTCTTTGCATCCGCAATCGCATCTTATAGGCAAAAAACGCAATAAGTATTACAAAAACGAAATTTGGATACGTCATAAGTATATTATTAAGTTTAACTACATTATGGAAACAGAGATGGCAAGAGTTGCAGAATTTATTTGTTTCCGATCCGATAGGCAGAAAATTCCCTTTTATTGCTAAAATCAGAGATTCATTCGTGGGTATATGTGCTTATATATGAATTTACCTGTGAAATGGCCGAGCTTGATATGAACTTGAGCTCGGCTTACCAAAGGACTCGGATTTAGAGGATCAAGTGCCGCAGCTTGTGTGTAGAGATCGATCGCCTTCGTGAAATCGTCATCGATGAAGGCAGCGTGCCCCTGCTGCTCAGCGCTTCCATTCCTCTCTAGAATTATGAACCCTAACCCAGTACCCTAAACACTTGATTTAATAATATTAAGATCGACGGCCATGATTAAATGATTAGATATTCCCACTGGTATATAAATTAAACCAAGTGAAATTTATACGATTAAATGATTAATAAAAGATATGCTCTGAATATTCATTTTAATTCTCGAAAGTAATGTAATTTTTACTGTAATAGTTTAGAGGAGTAACAGTATTTATATTAATTATAAATAATTAAGAAATATAAGAATATATGTATATATATTATATATATACACACATATATACGAAAGAAGGATTTAGAATATAATGATGTAAACGAATACATTATAAGTGAATTGTTTAGATTTTAAATTTTCATTTAAGAAATAACAATTACAAAAAATTAAAATATTTTGGTTTAAATATGATGAAATATATGTTAAAAATATACTAATCAAATGTTAATAAACAAGTTAAAATTGTTTAGATATTTTATATGTATAATTATAGTTTATTTAGCTAAGTTTAAAAAATAATAAACAAAAAATCTGAAATATTATATGGTTAACTAATGTCCATACATTAATCATTTGTTTAATTAATCAGTTTTAACCTAACCTTTACCCTTTAATCGTTTGAAAATGGTTGTTCTTCAATTGCAGCCGCTGAGTAGCAGGTTTCAACACTGTGCTTCTCTACAAAGTGGGTATTAAAGTTCTATCAATTTTATGGTTTTTATATTTATATATTTATATTTGATTTGTTTTAGATAAGAGTTACTACAAAGTCCGCGTTTCCAATTCATACTCTGTAAGAACAATATGCACACACACACATACATATATGTGTGTGTGTGTAATTGGTATGTGATTGAAATACACACACACACACATATATATATTATATATGGTAGAGGCCATCTGGAAATTCAAGAATCGTGACAATGGTGGATCCATTAGAGGCCAAACGACTGGCTGTAAAAGAAATGGAACAGATTATATATCGTGCAAAACTAGAGGCAAGTGTGAAATACTTAAATTAATTTTAATATCGACATTATGTTATAATTAATTATTTACTTAATTATATTATTATAGTTATTAATTAATTAATAACATATATTAATTATATGTTTATTTATTATTTATTTATTCTATGTGAATAGCGACGTAGGCAAATTGAGGCCATTAACGGTGGATGGGCAATGCTTGGATTGACTGCAGGCCTTGTTATTGAAGCTCACACTGGGAAAAGCATTCCAGACCAGGTTTTACACACACAAATACATGTATATATATAAGCATGTCATTAGTGTGTGTGTGTGGTGTGTGTGTCGCGATACAACAATATATACGTACATGTAATGTTGATTATTGCAGATTATGGGTTATTTAGCCTTTCCTTTAGGCATTCTTTCACAATATATGGCTCAGTTAAGAGAGCTGATTCCTTTGGATTTCCGAATGTACCACTGACTTTAATAGAAGTGTTTTATAAAAAAAACTCCAGTGTATATTTAAATGCATATTTTAATATGAGAAGATGAATATAGTATTAAAATTTAACCATTGAATTGTTTATAATCAATAATTTTAAGAAAGCATATAGTTTAATTGTTAGCATATTCGGGATAAACATGAAACCGGCGTGATTCGAACACGCAGCCTTCTGATCTGGAGTCAGACGCGCTACCATTGCGCCACGGATCCATTTACTGGATATTTTTCGGCTCTCTCAATATTATCGGCTTGTAATCTACTTAAGCCAATGAATAAAGCACACGTAGCACCAATATGATGTACCACGTAGCCGCGCTACGTGCCTGGTTTTGGTGTATGCCTAACCATGGTTTATATATCTCTGTACAGTTTCTTTCCTCGTTCGAAATCGAATCAAAGAATTAAGTTATATATTGAAGAAGATGGTTTATGCGTGCTGTTTATTTCACTCAAGCTGTTGCTGTGCTGCATTCCGGTAATATTCGTTATAATGTAATTTTGCTTTATTATTTATTTATTATTTATTGATTTTTTTGTATCCGAAATTGCCTGCTTTTATTTTTATTTTTTCATATATTATTTGGGTAGTTCTGAGTTATTTAATTTTAGTTACTAATTATGAAAAATGCAGCCTTAGATTTTTACATAATGCAGGAGGAATGGCATTAACCAAGCTGCATTCCGTACATTTTCGAGGTCAGTGACACAATGTGCACAAGGTCCCAACAAGCTCAATCACAGCCGACGTACGGAGATGTATTCAACGCACAGGGGAATATTCGTGACAAACCTATCACACCGGGATGCCGCTCGTATGAGAAGTGGGGAGAGTTCGATTCTCGGCCAGACTGTCAAAGGTGGCACTGCTGCTAAGATGCAGTCTGCTGTTGACAGGCAAATGGAGATGCCACGTCACCTCTTCCTACTCTTGATGAGCTAGTTACTCCCACGTGGACATTGATGTTACGGCCACGTCACCTTTCCTACTCTTGATGAATTGGTTCCCAACGTGACATTATGTTTGCGGTGGTAGTGTATTACAAGTTATTATATATGTGTAATAATATATACATATATTTGTGACGCTTAAGTTTATATGTTGTGTGTGTGTGTCTGTGTGTGTGTTACTCATTCCATTATGTATTACAGGGCTACAACCGGAAGGGTTGATGTGTGGATCATCCAATCACCATTGGAGAGGTATCTAACTTAACGAAGCTATTGATATGTACGTTAATTTATATATTATATATATATTATATTATTTAAACATTTTATAGTTACATTATTTTTTATAGGCACTTGAAGCAGCGGGAGAGACGATTGGGGACAAGCCTGTGGACGAAGCTGATGCCGAATAATTCAAAGTGCTGAGTCACGGGCGACTGGGAACGCGCCAGGTGTCAAGAGGGTAGTGGCTGCAGAAGCCCAGGTGGCTGCTAATATGAACGCTGCTGGTTCCCTTGATGGCATCCCACTGTTCACGACGTGCTAAGTGTAGTTAACTGTATTCAGCTGTATATACATGTATTATACACCCATTTATATTCTACTACATGTATACACACGATGTACTAAGTGTAAGCTAACTGTGTGTGTATTTCAGCTGTATATATGTGTATATACATGTATATATATACACTGCAGTTGTCTATTCTACTATATTATGTGTGTTAATACATGTATACACACGACGTGCTAAGTGTAAGTTAACAGTGTGTGTATATATAAGTATTCAAAGTTAACTCTGCGTGCATATATAAGTATTCAGCTATATATGTGTATATACACCTGCAGTTGTATATTCTACTATACTAATGTGTGTTAGTACATTTATAAACACGACGTACTAGTGTAAGTTAACCGTGTGTATATTTAATGTATATATGTGTATCTACATGTATATAAACACATTGCGAAGTACTAAGTGTGAGTTCAACTGTGTGTGTATATAATATTCAGCCGTATATACGTGTATATACGCTGTAGTTGTATATTACTATATTAATGTGTGTATACAATGCAGCATGCTAAAGAGAAGATGCAAGTTGATAAGGTGGTAACACATGAGGATGCAGCGCGGGTGCAGGCGGCTGAAATGAAGAATGCAGGAGGCACAGAGCGGAAGGGGTATTGCTGCCACTATGCAATCTGCTGCTGACAAGAATGCTGCGTCAGATTTCGAACCCCGGAAGGCCAGGCTGGTAGAATTCCTAACCAGTGGGAAGGTGTATATGCACGCGTGTAATAGAGGTGTATATTCACATTTTATTTACGCTCTTGAAAAAAGTATTATACAGAAGGTCAAGGCTTGAGATGACATGAGTCAATTGTGGTGCCGCTGGGAAGCAATCTTGTTCAGCCGGAACATTGCAGACTCTTGTTCATCTCGGGCTCGTGGCCAAAAGAGAAACAGCCAACATCCTCGAGTGCATTAAGATAATCCTCAATGTCTGGATTGCCTTTGAGATCCAGTTGCGGATTGAATTTCCTCATCTCTTCAATGCCCATCTTATATATTGCCATGTCGTTCACCCCTTATGGCGGAAGGCTTTTCTCGTCCCATTGTATAGCGGTTAACGCTGCCACAAAACTACAGTTGAACTCGGAAGACAGCTTGATTGCAAAGAGTATCAATCCGAGGACGCGAATGAGTTGTTGTCTTTAACGAATTTTGCCTGGGGAGTAACTGAATTTATAAACATGTATACAGTTTGTCTCTTCCCAGGTGCCACAAATAAGCTCTATCGTCAATGAGGATGGACCTCTCCAGGTTCATAGGAGAATAGATCTCCTTGACCTCCTCCTTGCTCTCTACTGCAATCTCATTTCATTACCAAGGACTCCTCGAGGTCGTTGTTTGACAGCCTCAACTTCTTATACTTGGGGAAAGAGGCACTCAAGCAATCTCTAGAGCGCGGAGAGATGACCGTATAACGTGACAAAGAGTGTGCTACTATACGTTTAGTAAGACATAAATTCCGCTTGTGCATGCCAAAACTGTAGAAGTGAATGCGCAGATTTGGGATGCCGTTTAGGGCAAGCAAGAACTCCCGCGCACCATGAGCCAGTCTGTACCGATCCTTCCTAAACCGGATAATATCTTCGGAATCCCCCTTAGTTTCTTCTGCTTTCTCCACCACTCTACTCACGAGGGTATCATCCAAGTCTATAAACACATTGATGGCCTCCTCCTCACTTGCGTCTTCTTCCCTCCCTCGCTTCATTTTGTTGCCAAATTAGGGTTACCTAATCCTCGTTATATACCTTTCGCCGCGTTACCTTTTCCTTAACAATCGTGTAAAATCTACACGAAATAAAATTTCACATATATTCTTCTACTCGACTGTTTTGGACCTTTTCCAGTTCATAAAATATCTACATGTTGCACAGTTTATATATATGTGTGTGTGTGTGTACGATACTTGTTGTAAGCATATGCTATGTAATATGTATATATATATATGTCTGGGTTTGCTTCTTGGTTTCAAGGTGCTCCGTAAAAGAGCAGAGGAACGAGATAATTAATAGTAAGTTTCTATACAAACCTTCTCACATACATGTGTGTGTACTTGTGAACATTTATGTATATTTGTTATATTTATGTAACCTTGTACAAATAGTTACACCAGCTTTCTACGTCCGTCGTATTGGGACACACACGCGCACACGCACACACCTGTGCCACGCATACAAATAATGTACATATTACCTTGGAGATGCGATGGCTCCATTCAGCAGCCGCACACATTGAAAATTGATAGTCATTAGTACGTACATACATATATATTACAGATTAAATAATTTATTAATTGTTGGTCTTTCTTTAACCGTTCCTTATTTAAAAGTAGATGTATGTGTGCATGTGTGTGTGGGAGGCAGGGAGATGCACCGTATTTTGCACTACTATATGGTGTAAATATATATTTTAGATAAATGAGTTTTTAAATACATATAATGATTTTTACTTTAGAGAAACGAGTTTTTAAAAGCATTTGTAGTGCTTATGTAAAACTATACAAAATTCAATCTTACTCTTGTTATAAACTTTCGAGAGAATATTAAAAGTTGACGAAACTTCCAGTATCTCCGTAGGAAAAATCTATTAAATTGTATAAAAATTTAGAATTCTTACATATAATGTTTTATATGAAATTATGTCTTACTATAAATTTTAATAAAAATAAAATGTACATTTTGATAATAATTATATATATGATAATTAAATTAAAATGTATACATTATGTATAAAAACTTTGACGTAAATTATAAGATATATTAATTAAGTTAATATAAGTTTACATTAACCTGTCAATCAAGCCACACACACAACTGTTTTTGTCTGTATATAAGCAATTGAGCGTATAGACGTTATTATATCACCTGTGCACACACACACACACACACACACAACACCTGCAGGCTTGCACTCGCTTGCAGTTGGGCATAATTAAACAAGATTAAGTGCAAAAATCAATCAATAGTATTAATAGTAGTGAACTTGCTGAGCTCGTTTGTAGAATACTTACTTGGAAAGTTGGGATATACCTTCTAAGCTCTGTTATATTACTATATTATTTATTTAAAATTAAATATATTAAAATCAATAATATAATTTTAATACAACATAATATATTTCATGTATACACTCTTTCTAAAATTGAAATTACCTGAATAAAATTAATCATAAAATTAAATATATTATTATTATTTGATTACACCTGCAACCAGTAATAATAATAACACCAACTTAAATGAAGCAGTTTAAGCTGCTTCTCTTTTTGTTAATTTAAAAAATTTTTATAAGGTTAAAACATAATATGTATACATTTTTATGTAAATTTATAAATTTAATATGTTTTAATGTTTAAATAAGTAATAGGATTTATATTTATATGTGAACATGAAAATCTCATTACTGATTTTTAAGATTTTATACATTTTAATTTTAATGTTTAAACTAGCAGTGAAAAGTTCACTATCGATTTTAAAATTAAAATTAAAATATTTAAATTTATAATCATAAATTTAATTTTAAAATTAACAATATTATTTTAATACAATGTAATATATGTAATCTAATGTATTTAAGATAATATTCTAAATTAAATTACGGCATATAGTTTAAAATAGAAAAATATATATTTAAAAGTTACTATGTAATAATAATATTGATATTATTTCTTATACATGACAAACTAAATAAAGAAAATATTTTAAGTCTTTTTCTACCACTTTATTTAAAACAACTTTAAATTCTTACAACGTTATAACTAAAATGGAGATTATACATGAAAATGTAAATACTTATGTATTAATATTAATATTTTAAACATGCATTTTAAATAATAATCTTTGTTTAAATATATTATTTTAAAAATTATTTTTTTATATTAAAAAATGTTAATTAAATAATTAAAATTATTACTTATTAATAAAATAAAATTATAAATATTCTCATTTTAGTTACAACGTTCCCAAGACTATTATATAACGATCTTAAAAGTACATAAAGGAATCCTAATAAAACATATGTAAATGTCCCCGTAATATCAAACCCGTGTAACCGTAGTGTATTAATTTTGCACGAAGCACAAAGGGAAGCACAAAAGGGATGAAAATAATAAAAAATAATTACTAAGTGTAAATATAATTTTATGGTGTTAATGCATTATTAATATAATAAAAATCGGAGATAAAACGTGTATAAATAAATGTAGTGACTTATTGAATAATATAGTTTTTTCTTTTTTAAAAAATAAGTTCTTTTAACAGCGACAGCAATGCCAGTTCTTGTTTTGAATTATCCGGTAGTGCAACTTATTAAAAAAGAAACTTAAATAAAAATTACAAA
>PUQB01000524.1:0-42500 GCA_003024785.1 Selaginella tamariscina | reverse complement strand
TACACATTATACAATCACACGCCGATGCCTAATCTGTGTGTTTTATGCGGTATTTCGTACCTGCTGCACTCGCCGCTGGGCGCTGCTCCTCGCCGCAAGGAAGAACCCTAAACCCGCGCAAAGAACCCTAACCCAGTGATTTAATCAATATATATAATTTCTAAACTGGAAATGAAAAAATATACTAAGAATATTATTTTACGGACACATATTCCGAGCACCGTACAGGTTAAGATGTTGCGCAGATTCGAACAGCAACTTCTCGGTTTTTGAATTTAGGGCAGGGTTCTGCAGGTGAGTTCAAATTTCCTATTTTATAATTTTAAAATATTACAAATCTAGCATATTTAAAACAATGTATTATTTAATATATATATATATATATATATATATATATACATACATACATATATGTATACATAATTTTATATGCTGTTTTTATTGATATAATAGCTGCGCATTACCATTATAAAGATTCATAAACATAAAGGATGTTCTGACGAGTCTATACACCGTTTTTTTTTCTTTTCTTTTCTAATTATATAAAAACATTATTATTGTTGTATTAATTATGCATTCTCAATTATTTACATACATTTATTATTTAGAAATTATTTAAATAGTTTAACATTTTTGTTTTTTAATTATTTCTTCAGAATCATGTTTGGAAAAACACCTAAAAGTCCCAAAAGTCCCAAAAGCCCAAGCAAAAAATCTTCACCATCAACATCATCATCTGATCATACTAATAATAATGTGAATAATAATAATAATAATACAAGGTATTATGATATTCTCAAAATTCCCAAAAATGCATCCCCTGAAGATATAAAAAAGCATATAGAAAGGCTGCCATACATAATCATCCTGATAAAGGAGGAGATGTCGAGAAGGTACTTAATATTTATATATCAATGAAAACACACGCACGCACACGCACGCACGCACATATGTGTGTGGAAATGCAGTTTAAGGAGATTTCACAAGCATATGAAATACTAACTAATCCTGAAAAACGAGAAATATATGATGAGTATGGAGAGGAGGCACTCAAACAAGGAATGCCTGGTTCACACAGTCCTTTCGACATTTTTGAATCCTTTTTTGGGGGGAATCCCTTCGAAGGTGCGTGCGTGCGTGTGTGTTGTATGTGTATGTTATACACGCACGCGCACACACACTATATGTATAGATATATAAAACTGTGGTAGTGTTTCACAGGTAGTAGCAGAAGTAGAAGGCAAAGGAGGGAGATGATATCATTCATCCTTTAAAGGTTCTTAAACCAACTTATCTTTTAATGTAAGTTTTAAACTGTGTTTACAGTTTGTTAAACACTCCTAGGTTTCCCTGGATGAGCTTTACAATGGCTGTTCTAAAAGGCTCTCCATAACAAAAATATATGTACAACATGCAACGGGTGCGTGCGTGCGTGTGTGTTTTGCATACCTACACACGCACGCACGCACGCACACGCACATGTGTTTGATGAACAGGAAGGGTTCGAGATCTGGGCAGAGTAGTAAATGTGGGGGTTGTCAAGGGTGTGGAATGAAGATACTATACGTCAATTGGGACCTGGAATGATACAGCAAATGCAGCAAATGTGTGCGGATTGTGGTGGTGCAGGTATATATACACACATATCAGTGTGTGTGCGTGTGCGTGTGGTTAACTGGGTGTAACAAACAGGAGAAATTATAAATGAAAAAGACAGATGTCCAGACTGCAAAGGGAACAAAGTTGTTCAGGAGAAGAAATCACTCGAGGTTTTCGTGGAGAAGGGAATGCGACATAACCAAAAGATCAGTTTTCAAGGAGAAGCTGACCACGCAGTAAGCCATATACATATACATATACTACGTATACGCATGCATGTGTATTTCTATTCTTATTATTTATTCCGGACAAATATGTCAATCAGACTCACCACTTAAACCTTTAATGTCCTCAACTCTAACAAGAACTAGCTGTATGAGAAACTCCACATACACGCACACGCACACACATACACATACACATGCTGGTGTATTGCAGCCGGATACGGTGAGTGGTGATGTTATATTTATACTGCAAGAGAAGGAGCATCCGAAATTCAAAAGGAAGGGTGACGATTTGTTTACAGATCATACACTTACACTTATTGAAGCCCTTTGTGGGTTTCAGTTCGTACTTACACACTGGATGGAAGGCAGTTACTTATAAACTCTGCTCTAGGGGAAATATAAAACCAGGTATTTTATTACTTATTATTTTTTTTTTTAAATTATTTATATAGAATGAAAACATTTTGTATTTAAACTAGATTTATAAAAAAACATTAATTGAGGAACTCCATACAATATAGGTTTTACCACTTCCCGACGTGTACAGGTTTACTAAATTAACATTTTAATAAATGTTAACATTAAGTTATTCATGTAGCTTAATTATATAAATGGTACGATGTTTTTTTTAATTGTATATATCCTTTTATTTTACATGTGTGTGTAGAGATGTGTTCATATGTTACACAGGATATACATATCGATAAGATTAAATATACGTACGCCTACGTATAGTTGGGATCTGAATATAAATTTAAAATAACACCTTAGACATTATACAATATTAAAATTTTGTTTTTCATCGAAATTTATATTATGACTAGTTTTATTTAATTTATTAAAAGTAGAAAAAGTCGTGTTCAATCTTATTGTAATGAATTATAAAGTCATTTTCAAATACTTACATGGTTTTTTATTTAATTATTATTAATATATGACATTGTGGGCATACACACACATTTATAAATACATTATATTTGCTTATATTATTTTAAACAGGGAAATTCAAGGCTATAAATGACGAGGGAATGCCTCAGTATCAGCGTCCATTCATGAAGGGGAGATTGTACATACAATTCACCGTTGATTTCCCAGATTCCGGAACATTCCCGCCGGAGAAGCTCAGGATTCTGGAATCCGTACTTCCAGCCAGGCCGTCGATTAATCTGACGCCGGAGGAAATCGAGGGCTGTGAAGAGACAACCCTACATGACGTGGACATTGAGGAAGAAATGAGAAGAAAACAACAAGAACAAATGGAAGCTTATGAGGAAGACGAGGCTTCAGGACATCATCGTGTACAATGTGCGCAACAATGACAGTGTATGTATATTATTATACGTTATACATACATATACACACACGTGTATGTGTACGCCATACGTGTGTGCATCTCAAGTAGTGGTATATGCATACAATCATTTCCTTCGTATGTCATTATATACTCATATGTGTTGTGTTCTTTGTATATATATATAATTTTATTTATGATGTGATATATCCAGCTCATATGCGTGTGTATGTATGACATATATTGTACAAGGACGTGCACAAGCACCTCGTACCCCATAATGGTACATTTTTGCATATATCATCATGTGATATTAAAATGGTGCATCATAGTATATACTTAATTTTAGATATAAGACTGTTGTTTTCCATGATATCTTTATATATTTGGATACATAATTATATACACATATATAATGATAACGTCTAATGTGTAGCGATAGGTGTTTAAGTACATGATGGACATATATATAGTAAGGTCATATGTCTCAACCATCTCATTATACATAATAATATACCTATATATATACTGTACACAATGCATAATTAATATACGAGTTAATTAATTAAAATTTTAATAGTTTAACAAATGGAAAATATCATTTTCAATCATGAGCTCCAGAAACCTCCCCCTCAAATTCAGGTGACATTTAAGCCCTTGTTGCTGCTGCTGTGTAAGTATCTCGTATCGCGACGCCTTTAAGTTTTCTATATATATATATTATATATATATAATTAATATATATATTAAAAAATAGTTAAAAATAAGTATGAAATTGACGTAAAAACAAACATTTATTCATCCGTTTCCATTCCTTGTATTCTTCGCTTGATTTACTTACTGCTGTTCTGATTTATATTATATATTGTATTATTTAAAAATACTTATATAATGTAATATATGTATATACATTAAGATGTGGTGTACTTGTGTATAATAAGTACATACAAGGTGGCTTCTCCTGCAACCTACCACCCTCAAGTTGGTTCTGTTTTTGTACCTAGTGCTTTCTGTAACCTCTGCAAAACCTAATACAACAATCATACCCTTAAAATTCTTCATAGGACCACATATCGTTTTCCCATACAGTCCTTTATATATCAAACCCTAATCCTTTACCCTTTCGTAATATAATATAATACTAGCCCTAACCTTTCTGACGCGGCATCTCCTGATTGGTCCCATGCTTTGAATGCGAAAGTTTATACGATGATGATCACAAAAGGTTTCCTCTTAGTCACTCTCAAATCAATGAATATGGCCAGCACTATTTATACGTATCATTGACCGTATACCCACGCCATCCTTGATTGATACATACGTTATGTGTATGTATGTACACATGTGTCTATCAAAACCCATGCATGCAAGGCACTTGTCAACTACGTTATGTGGAGCTAGAGCTTAGGGTTAGGGTACATGAATCTAATATAAATATTCACGCGTTTTTTTAACTGCCTCAAGTAAGTCAACTTCATAATTGTATTAGAGTTATGAATAAACCTTAGATATAGGAAGCAAACTATTATTATACCTAATAAAGATGCAATGTAATCATGGGCAACCTATGGTTAAAATAGAGAGATCAGATGATGGGGTTGATGTCATGCAAAAATGCCAAGGTTGACTTTAGCACAAATGATAAGTCCGTACCAACTTATGGCCACATGTGGCCCATCCCTTCGAATAACGACACGTCCCATGATTCCCATTACCGTACCGTGCCCATATTTACATGGACCCCATTGTAAGGCATGGTCATGGGGATGGCTGGATGGTAGTTGCCGGGTAACGAAACTGACGGCCAGGACAACACATATGCCGATCCGACGGCTGGTGTTAACTGGATTTCTATATATGTACATCTCTAGGGTCGTAACTTGAGTACCCGTCAACTACCATTGACAAATGTGGCAAAGCGGAATCGTCTCCATGCTGGGATGGGTCCCATCATGGGTGGGTTAGGGTTTCTCCGGACAAGGAAACAAAAAATTGGATTCTGTATGGAATGTTGGAGACATTAGATTAAAATTTTCTAATCATATATATATGTATATTTTATAATGTATATAGTTAAGTACATCATAACGGCCATGTGTATTTAAAAAATCCCATGAGGAGATCCCCAAGACGATCTCATGAGGGGCACCACGCTAAAAACATAGGCCCCTTTAAAAAATATAACCCTAGGGTTTTGTATATAAGCACAAAACGCAGGTGTTGGGACATAAATTGTTGCAAATTATTATTATGCGGCCAAAGACTATGTATATGATTGTGCATTCAATGTAGAGCACACTAATGACGGCGGCTAGGGATTGATTAGGGTTAATTAAGCAGCTATTTGACATTTTGTCACCACAAGTGTGTGGGGTATGTTAAATCCTTTAAATGCGTTAGTTGTCCACACATATGTGGCGTTCGTTGGATTGCATGCATATGTGTATGTATATACATATGTGTGTACTATTGAGGTATTTATATATATACATGCTCGATATATCGCTGTTATACATAATTCTCCATAATAACACCTCATGTGTGCGTCATGGTGTGTGTGTGAGCAAAGGTGGTGGACAATTAAGGCTGCCCTAATTTATTTATTTATTTTTTTCCTCCTTGTGTGGCACGTCGATTTCATAAGTGTAGTCCTCAACACAATCTTGAGATTGAATACAGAATGATTTCCACACTTTAATTAGCATAATATCCTCATGCTTTTCAAATGAATGTGAATATTCTCTCGATGGGTATATACCAATAATTAAAAGATCTAATCATATATATATATATATATATATATATATACAATACACATGCCCTTAGTTGGATATCGTTTCTCTCTTGGGTATTACATATAGATAGATAGCCTTATGGGCAATGCTGCAGTCTGAAGGAAACATCTTTTCAATAAGAAAATAGTAGAAAATTCCCGAAATTCCCATACAGTTTCTCTCTCCTATTCATTCTGGAGATACAAATGCCGCCATACATGTCCGAGAACTGGGGAAAGCAGCTGTGTGATTTCGTGGTCGGAACCGAGTCGTGGATGTGGGTGGATGGTGCTATCATAGTCGGGGCAGGCCCGTCCGGGCTTGCGACAGCAGCCTGTCTGTCTCGGCTCGGAGTGAAGTCGAGCGTCATACTTGAGAAATCCGACTGCATCGGATCGTTGTGGCAGAAACGGACGTATGATCGTCTCTGCCTGCACATTCCCAAGGACTTCTGCGAGCTGCCGTTCGCGCCTTTCCCAGACGACTTCCCGATCTATCCCACTCGTTCTCAGTTCATAGATATCTTCTCAATTACCAGGAGCGGTTTCAGATCCGTCCCAGGTTCAACCAGCATGTTCAATCAGCCACCTACGATTCCTTGCTGGGTCTGTGGCGGTGAGGACCAAGAACACAGAGTATGTCGGCCGCTGGCTTGTGGTTGCCTCCGGTGAAAATGCAGAGCCAAATCTTCCCACCGATCTCCATCATGAAGTCTTCCTGGGATCTGTCAGGCACTCTTCAGAGTTCCGGAACGGCTCCGACTACGTTGATAAACGTGTACTCATCGTGGGCTCTGGAAATTCCGGCATGGAGATTGCTCTCGACCTTGTTCAGCACGGTGCCAAACCTGCCATAGTCGTCCGTAGTCCGGGGGTGAGAGGGAGAGGGAGAGGGAGAGAATTGACTGACGCTTTGTTTCTCTACAGTTGCATATACTCCCCAGAGAGATGTTCGGGATTTCTACATTCTCAGTGGCAATGCTGCTTCTGAAGCACCTCCCGATATGGTTAACCGATCGTATATTGGTAACATATGCAGTTCTTGCACTCGGTAACACTTGCCGGTATGGGATTCCCCGACCTGAGGTCGGTCCGATGGAGTTGAAGGCTACTGCCGGGAGAACTCCAGTTCTTGATGTTGGTACCTTGTCTAAGATCAAATCGGGAGAAATCAAGGTGTGTATACGCGTTTGTATGTGTTATAGTATGTAATCGCGATGAAATCTCTGCAGGTGAGGCCATGTATACAATCCTTCACAGCTACTGGAGCAAAGTTTTGTGATGGCCAGCAGGGAGATTACGATGCAGTAATATTCGCAACAGGATACAAAAGCAATGTTCCTCAGTGGCTCAAGGTATGTGTGTGTATGAGAGTATTTTAGTTGACCTTGAATTATCAAGTGAGAGTTGAAGTGTAGTTGAGATGGTGATGTTATCAGATAAGTTTATATGTGTTTTCCATGGATTTTTTTTTTTTTTTTTAATTTAAATATATATTTATGTGGTTCATATTTTATAGGAAGGAAGTTATTCAGAAGATGGTTTTCCCAAATGTGGTTGGAAAGGGGAAAGGGGAGTATATATTGCAGGGCTTTCGAAAAAGGGTATATTGGGAGCCTCTAAAGATGCACAGCTTATAGCCGGATATACGGAAGGAATACGATCTAATGGTGGAATACAGCTGCAGATAAGATGGTATTATACGGTATTAGTATGTAGTATATATACTTAAGAGATTTGTAGTATGGTTCAAGCTAGAAGTCTTCTCGGATCAAACTATGTACATATATCACAAATTTTTGGCTTTGGAGAGTAGTACCAAGTTGAGAATATGTCTTTTAAATTTTAATATATTAAAAATGCATCTTTTTTAAATAATTATATATATATATATATATATATATATATATATATATATATATATATATATATATATATATATATATATATAATTTATTTAATCAACATCAGAATCGGTTCGGGGAGTTATCTGATGTTGAAGTTTAAGATGCTCCAGAGTAAATGGCTGCCTTATACTGTTTGACAAACATGCGCATATATAACATTCGCACAGCCTTTTGCCAGAAACATTTCATATATATATATAAGTAAAATAAATTTTAATAATATATTAAATTAATTAATATACACTAAAATGCTATAATTACTTGTATGAGATATTTAATACGTAGCTGGTATTAATGTTTTCATGCGTTAGTGGATTGGAGGCAATCTGCTGCGAAAGCTACATGATCTCCGAGTTTTCAAATAAATTAATGACAGTTTACATCATATTACTTTATACGAGATAAATTAATAATATTAATAATAATATTGTTTAAAAATTAATTAAATATAGGCTATTCATGAGATACACACAGACTCCCACACATACCCATGATTTGCTTGCATGAGTGAAAATCATATGCTCCTCAGATTCTCCCAGATTCGGGGCAGAATCCCATCAACTTATATATTATATTTGTCAAACTCTAAACATGATTTATTTAATATATTACGTAAACATTTCACATGGAGTGTGAGACCCTGGTATACTCTTCTTCTATAGTATTTTAAACAATATTAAATTACTTAATCATAGATTAATCTTTTTTAATGAAATTAAATACTATATAATATTGAAATGTATCTTAAGTCGTACTCGTGTACTTTTGTTCGATTTTGTGCCTTCTGTTCTGTTTTTTTTTATACCTCAGTATCTAGTAGTCCCTCCACTTTTGGTAAAGTATACACAAGTTGAATAGATGCTTTTTCTGTCTTTTTTTAATTAATTAATTAATTAATTAATTAATTTAATATATATATTTTTAATTAATATAATAAGTTTTTTTTTCTGGATATTGGAATATATAATCTTTGGTAACAGTGTACCGGGCTACAAAAAGAGATACAAACAAAAGTACGCAATATGAAACTTGGGAGAACTGTACACCCTTTTTTTTTACCCTTATTGTTTTTTTAATATAAATTTTGGTGCCTCTTTTGCAGTGTATAATTCTCAAAGTTTGTACCTTATACATCATTTATATACTTTTGTATTATATAATGTTTAACTATATACATACACTTAAACATTATATATTTAACTATATACGTGTTTGACATGATTCACACACACACACACATATTAAGATGATAGTTGAGGGAGAGAGATTGACAAAATTTAGTCAATTGTCAAGTGATATTGATTTTAAAGAATATACGTATATAAAATTTATATAAGTTTATATATTTTAATTAATTATATATAATTGTATAAATAACATGAAGACTGACTAGAATTACGTGTTGACTTGAGAGTTGTATGCATTTGGACCCCACGTTAAACATATACACACACGTATACACATACACACACCAATCAGTTTACACGGAATTTGTACTTTCCAACACCGTGGGTCATTCGTCGATACGATTCGTATCCAAAATTACCCAATCGCGTCAAGCTGTACATTATACACCGTATATAGACACATACATACATACATAACATACATACATACATACATACGTATATATATATATATATGAGGTTTTAAGATTGCCACCATTAAATATTTTGTCACTTCCATGTAGCATCTTACAAACCGGTCCCCTATTTGGACGTTCTTCGTTTCCACCTCTTCAGATATAGATATATATATATATATATATATAACAAATGTGTAATATACAAAAGAATCTTCGGAACGGTATAAGTAAGATATGTAATAGTAGTATACACACACACACACACGTATGTGTGTTTAATATACGTTTCTCTTACAGTGTATATGCGTGTGTTTCTTCTGCCGGTTGTACAAAACACACACACACACACACACACACACAATGCATAGGTGTATATATATATACAATATATGTATTATGGGAAATAATAGTTGGCTGGGGCAGCTTTTACTTGAGATTGATAGATGAAAATGGATTTTAGTGTGCATAGTCCATAGTGATCACGAGGATGATAAAGAAAGGAGCAAATAAAACATAAATACATTTTATTTTATTTTTAATAAAAATTATTTAATTTTTATTTACAAAATAAAATAAATTAAATTAAAATAAGCCAATAGTATTGATTGATGATGACGATGGAATGAGCCAAGGTATATGATTGCCTATGATCAGGTATACATTTCTTTATATATTTTCAAAATTTATACACGTACAAATGCAAGACAACAAGATAGAATTTATAACAACAAGTTAGTAACATGTCGACATCCCACAGGAGCAGCTCTATATATTATTAATTATTAATTAATTAATTAATTAATTTTTAATTTTTTAAATTAAAGTGGTAAAATATCGCTTTCAATTTGAAGCCAATGATGAAGTTGGTGATGTCAATCTTTAGATATAAATTGTTATTTAATATTTAAGGGTTTTAAATGTACAAGACAAAAATGTTCTTCAAGTTTTCTAAGTGTGCCTTTGTTAAGCAACCGCTGTCTGGATGTCTGCCTGCAACCAACAACCTTTCCTTGTGTTTCCACTGCATAGACAAACAGGTTTAACATTAATTAAACATGTATTAATATATGTAATTTCTTGTCTACTTACACACACGCACACACACACACACACACACACACACACACACACACAGATACCGTGTTTTCTGGTATCCCCATTACAAAAGATCATTATATATACATACCCACATATATGCACCAATATGTACATACATGCACATATATATATGAAAGTTATAACCGGCGAAATAAGATGTAAGAATTATTGACTGCAAACAGTAATTTGTTATCAAATTTGCTTATAAATTAGATTGTAATGTTAAATTAGTCTTAATTAATTATTTAATTAAAGTTATTTTAATTAATTATGATAAATGTTAATTTTGAGTTGCCAATCAAAACGACTGTTGCATTATTTTACTAATTGTAATTAAAATGGGAATATCTATAGTCTCCTTTTCTTAATAATTAATAATTTTAATTATTTAATTAACATTTTTTAATATAAAAAATTAATTTTTAAAATAATATATATTTAAAAAAAGAATATTTTTTAAAATATTTATTTAAAATATTAATAATTAATACATAAGTATTAATTAAAAATTTATTTTATATTTTCATTTTTATGTATCATTTCCATTTTAGTTACAACGTTCGTATATAAATGTCTCTCTCTCACAAGAAATTCTTTTTATTACAATATTTATAAAATTAAATATATAAGATTGTATTATAAAACTTATGAATGATTATTTGAACACGTTTCAACATATTATATATATAGAGAGAGAGATCTTTCAATATAGAGAAAATCTGATTTAATTTTATTAAGTTTGGTATCGTTTTCAAGTATATATTAAAATATATAAACAGATTAACATAGAAAATGTATATATACATATTTCATGCATACATGCACGTGATTATTTGAAAAACTATATTTAAATGTATAATTAGGAGTTAAATATTTCTATATAAAGAAAATTCATTTTATTCTATTAAGTTTGGTATTGTTTTGTATTAAAATGTACAACGTATAACCTTATGAAACCGAGGATAACTTTTGTATTCATGTCAAGTTTATATACAGATAAAAAGTATATTTTTAATTATATTTAGACTATCTTATAAATTAATAATAAATTATCTTAATTATAAAATTAACTTCCGTATATATAATTACATTACACTTTAGAGATATACATGTATATACATGTAATTTTTATTTTATTTTATTTCTTTTTGTGAACATCATACTACAAATTTAATATGTTACAAATATTAATAATTTTTTTTTAATTAACTTAATTTGTATGTATGAATCCTGTTCTATACCTTCATACGTCTATCAATGACAAGGCTCTCGCTGTGTACATACAAGAGATTCATTTTATTTCAATATTTATAAGATTAAAAACATAATATTATAAAACTTATGGATGGATTTAACGAGTTCATTATTAACGTTTCAAGATATCATATATATATTCACACACATATATACAATGACAATAGATTTGTTTCATATAAATCGAAATATACATAGATTCTTCTTTTTTTTTGTCTTTGATGAACATCATACTACAAATTTAATATTTTACGGATTGTTTCTAATTAACTTGGTTTAAAAATTTATATTTAGAAGTTTTTCAATGTATAAATCTATTTGCTTATACATATGATTATGTATGTTATGCATGTATATATATCTACTCCACAAAACTTGCAAATGAGTGCGCGCGCGTGTGGGTGCGTGCGCGTGCGCGTGCGTACACATATGGAGATGCAAATGCATATACATATATTCTCATGTATATATAAAGCAATGTATTTGTTTACATTGGATTAAGTGAACTAAGTTCCGACAAATATTATTATTTGTTTAAGAATAAAAAGTTACTTTGATTTATTTATTTATTATTAACTTAAAAATCGTTAGCAAGCAAACATACTGTTGGTTATTACCCTGGAATTACAATCGTTAAACTTCAAAATTACAAATCAAAAGAAATTTATGATTAATTCATAATTTATGTTATTTAACTCTAAAACGTCATATATTGTAATATAATTCAATTATATTAAGAATTAAGGCATTTACTAATATTTGATTTTTTATAAGATTTCTGATAATTTATTAAATATTAGGAATTTAGATACCCGAGAACATGCTCCTTTGTAACGTGTATAAACAAATTAAAGAAAAATTAACATGTACCTTAGTTTTCAAAGTTTTCTTATGCAAACTTTTTATAATAGTGTTTTTCAATTTCTTTTAATATTATTATCATTTAACTAACACATATTAAAAACTCATTTACATATTAATTTAGAAAAAATAATCCTCATTTTCTCATTACGTTGTTTTTTTTAACTTATTTCATGACGTTTGTTCGCGTCATAAAATTTAAGCATCCTAAATACCTTATTAAAATAAAAAAGGTATATTCTATAAACTAGTTTAAAGTTAAATACCGAAGTAAAAAGAATATATATTTAAATTCAAAAGTTTTGAGAGTATATATTTAAATATGCCAATTTTGGAGGTATATATTTAAAATATGCAAAACATGAGGGGTAAAATTCATTATGTAGGGTTTAGTGTGTGGATAAGCACGTATGTCCGTGAGTGCGTGCGTGTTGTATATGTGTGTGTGTGTGTGTGGTGTGTGTAGTGTGCATGTCTATTATATACAGATATGGACGTGACTTTTTACATACGTATATATATAGGTCGTATTGTGTATAAATATCAGCGTCTGTATAACGTCTTAATGAAATGCAATCAATACATATTATTGTTTCTCACTATTTTGTTTTTTTAAGTTAATCTGTTTATAATATTTTGACTCAAACCAGTCTTATTGAATTGTAAAGAATCTTTGTTAGAATATAATCTCCTTCACATAAATGTTGATATTAGCTAGAATTATTTTTGTAATTATTCATGTCAAAAAACTAAGTATAATTCTTTTAATTATTTATTAAAAAGAAAGATATTTTGTTTATGTAATACCTGATACATGAATACGCCCCTTCATGTTATACGCACACACACACTTAGAGATATATATGCATATATATTGAAATATACATAGATTTATATCCATGTAATATATATATGTGTGTGTGTATATTTGACAACATCATACTACAAATTTAATAAATTACAAATATGTATATTTTCTTTTTTAATTAACTTTATTTATAACTTATATTTATAAGTTTGTATTCCAGTTTAAAAAAAACGGAAACAATAATTAATGGGACAATATTTCATAATGAAATTATAATATTTTGCGTTCTGATTAATGTAAAAGCACTATCACATAATCTAAACTAATTAAATTAAACTAGCTGACCTAAATTATTCTTTTATTTAAATAAAGTTCATCTTATTAGTTAACTAAGTTTGATAAAATTAAACATAGCTTAAATCAACAAATAAACATTATTTTAATTTAAATGGTTTAAAATACTATAAAGTAAATATGTGAGTTACTTATTAAAAAGGGAACATTTACCCCATATTTATATATATCCCCAGAAATTGCATATTTAAATAATAGTATATAATTGATTGCGTTTTAAAATTAAATACCACGAATTCTGAATTAATCATAAAATTTATTGGTTTCTATTAGAATTTTGATTTTGAATTATATTCAGAATTAAGGCATTTACTAATTGTTATTACTAACGTTACATTTGTTATTTGTAATATTTATGACAATTTATGAATTATTAAAATTTTACAATATATGTTTATAAATAAATATATTAAAAATAAAGTTTTAGAATTGAAATTCAAGGGTATATATTTAAATTCAAAACTTCTGAGAGTATGCAATTTAAATATGAGGGTTATGTAGGGTTTAGGGTTTGTTTATCTGAGTATGTTCGACAGAGCACAGGGCGGTCTTCCCAGATTTTTCTTTGATAGACTGCCTGAATCCAAGGTGTGTGGATAAGCGCGTGTGTGTGAGAGTGCGTGCGTGTCTATAGCGTGTGTATATGTATGTGTATGTGTGTATTGCACTCTGAAGGAAAATGCGGATGCAGGGCGTTGTCGTAAAGATGAACGGAGATGAATTCTGGCATATGACGAAGGTTTTAAGGCTTACACAAGGGGATAGGTGCTTATTTATTATATTCACTTAATTTTTTTATTAATTATGCTAATTAGAGACTAATATTGATTAATTGGCCTATAGAGTGGAGTTGTTTAATGGCAGAGGAGGTATTACAATTGCAACTATTGCAAGTGTTGGTAAATCCAGTGTTCAACTTACTGCTCTAGGGGTATGAATACGTGTGTGTGTGTGTGTGTGTGTGTGTGCGTGCTTATTAAGTTTATATTAGGATATTTGCACAGTACAACCAGAGGGAGGAGCTTGGCATATGACTGCTGCTTTTGGTAAGTTATACATACACATATACACACACATGTCTCTCTCTCTCTACACACACACACACATATATAAGATGCATATATACATAAAGTGTGTGTGTGCCGTTTGATATGTACAGGCTTGGTGTATATTTATGTACGTCTATGTATGTATTTATAATCGAGCCGTTTGTTGTCAGCTACATTAAAGGGTGGGCGAGCAGATTGGCTGGTTGAGAAATGCACGGTTTGAAATTGTTAATTTATTCATCAAATTTTTTATTAATATTTTTTTCTTTAGGAATTGGGAGCTAGAAGTTTAACTCCACTTTTAACAGAAAGATCAAATGTAGCACTTGATAGGAGGAGCACACGGTGGCAGCGTGTTATTCTTGCTGCTACCAAACAATGTGTGTGCGTGTGCGTGTGTGTGGGTACGGCTATATACACATGCAGTGTTAAGGTGTGTGTATATGTGTACTTAGGTGTTTAGAGTGTGTTTTTTTTTTAATATTTCAGGCCAGAGATTGCACACTCTGGAGTTGCAAGAATCATTGACGATACATGCATTGACAAAGCAGGTATATACATGTTTAAGTTGTTATTATTATTGTGTGTATGTGTGTGCGTGTGTTTTAATTATTTATTATTGAATATTTCACAGGTTACAAATTCTAAATTGGCTTTGTTAGCAACAGCAGGTGCAAACCCCTAGTTGAGGTGCTTAATATTCATAACGTGTCTAACGGAGGAATCCTTATGGTTGGACCAGAAGGAGGTAACTCTCTCTCTCTCTCTCTCTCTCTCTCTCTCTCTCTCTCTCTCTATATATATATATATATACACACACACAACACAACAACACACACACACACTGTGTGTGTGTGTGTATTAATAATAGTTGTTTAATAGATTTTACAGAAGAAGAGAAGCATATGCTGCTTACAGCGGGTGCCATACCTGTTGGTTTAGGCAACCAAAGGCTACGTGTCGAAACCGCAGCCATTGCCATGCTTGCAACTGTTACCATGGTCTCTCAAGCATCTCTAAAGCATCTTAGTATGTAGGTACATTAACTTTTAGAAGTTTAATTATTATTTATTATGATATATGTAAATTATGACACTATTAATGTATATGAAGTCCATGTTTATTTATATTTTTCAAGGTTATATTAAACATTCTTGGAAGGAATATTCTCTTATATAATATAATGTAAATTAATATTTTAATTAGGGTACTTGAAATGGCCAATGGATGGCAGTTGGACTTTATCAAAGAGTATGGATTGTACAAATGGATCTCAACAATGAGAGACAAAATAGGTATTAATTCTTATTAAGAAAAAAGCCCCATTCTATGATTTATATATTGCTTTAATTCTAGAATTTTTAATTGTACATAATAATATTACTATATTATGTCCAGATATGAAATTCATTTGTGACTAGTGATTAGATTATTATTGTTAATATTATATATAGTAAGCAATTTTTTTTTTCAAAATGCTCTAATACTTTGTGTGTGTGCGTGTGTTTGTGTGTGTGTTAATATATACAAATACTCATGCATATATGGCTCTTCATCCACTCTGTATATTGATTGATACATAAGTTAAGTTCTACATATTAATAACTAAGATAATGGTTGGTTACAGTACCTAATACTGTAACCGAGGAAGTTCGCAACCACGGTGGCAAAGAGTGTTCTTACCGGAGCCTCTAAGACCGTAGATTACCAGGGTTTTCACCGATGGATACCCTCTTCTGCAGCAAAACTGCTCTGCAGTTCAGAGCTCTACCAGGGTCTCAACGAGCTCCCGTTTGACGCCGGGATCCAGTGCAACGTCTTCCAGGGATACACTGTTGCGTAGGGGATGCTGCATGCCGAATACGCCCACATTACGGAGTGAGATCCTGAGAATATACTCGTGTACAAGATTACAGTGCTTTTTTGTTGAATTTCAATCCATGCCTGTGGTGCTCCCACACGAGATTTATTCCCTTGAAGCTGTGGTTAACTGTCTAATTAGGGTTGATCAATAACATAATCTTGCTGGGAGTGTTCACCTACACTGCAGTACAGAGGATTTCTACAACCGTTTTCACCTTGTGCAACATGTAGGTAACCGTAGTTGTATATGGTATCCGACACCGCTGAATGAAGCTGAAAGGAGGAGGTGCCATAGACAATGGGCTATATACATTAAAAATAGTCATGTATATGTATATACTATTTTTTTAAAATAATCTTTTAATAAATATTTATATAATTTTTGAAAAATCTTTAAATTAATTTATACACCTTCTCCATCATATCTAAAGGAGTTATGTATTATAGCAACATCTTTATTTGCATCAATATTAACATTTTTATATACGGCAACTTTAATAGTTGTATCTTATAAAAGAACCAAAAAGTAAAAGAGAAATAAAAAAGAATTATGCATTTAATTTTGATTTCTTCTTATTTTATGTTAATATCGTGATATTCCCTACTTTGACCTAAGAGCATCTTTTGGTTTTCTATAACCTTTATGATTTGATGTAGTGAATTAATACTTATTATTAAAAGTTGTATTTGTATTGCTACATGAGCAGCCTTACTCTATTAAGAGTTACATGTTGATTAACTCTCGTCTTGTTCACTTCTCTTCTCCATTTAGTGTTCAAATAAAATAAAATAAGATTAATTTTAGCACACACTTAAATTTTAGTTTTTTTTTGCAACATGCTCTTTATTAATATGGTGTGCTCTAAAATAATCCTTTTTAAAATAAATCCATCACTCATTCATTTTCTTTCACCAAAAGAAATTAAGATTTTTCTAAATAAACATGTACTCACGTGATCATAAGGTGGTTAAATATATTAATACATCTTATAAAATCAATAAATCAATATGAGAATTGATTACCTCGTGATAATGATGAAGTAAGTTCACTTGGCAATTCTATAAAAAAAATAAAAAATATATATAATAAACATGTATAGAGAAAATATTAGAGAAAATTTCATATATACCCTAAAATTTCATATTTACATATATATCTTTAGAAATTATAAGTTTACATATATAACCTTGTGAAAGTTTTAAATTTATATTTATACATTTAAGAAACTTCAATTCTTGTATTTTAATTTTAAATTATATTTACTTAAATATATTTAGAATGAAATAAAATAAATTTTATTAATTGTTAATTGTTAAAAATGTTATATTAATATGCTAAGAAATAACATATTTTTAAAAATAGCTATATTATTATGCAATAATATTATGTTTAATTGATTACATTTGAAATTAAATATAATAAAATATAAATTAGTCATAAATTTTTCTTAATTATATATATATATATATATATTATAAATTTAATTTTAGGAAAATTTCATATATATCTTTTTTAAAATTTTAAATTTACATATATATGATGAAACTTCAATTTAAAACTTTATACACTTTAAAGTTAAATTAAAATATATTTTTAGAAAAATTCAAGTAAAATATAATTAGTTTATATTTTTATATTTAGTTTTGAAATCCAATTAATTAAACATATATATTGCAATATATAATTATTTAAAACATATGTCATTTCTTAAATTTATTATTATGTCATTTTTTACATTTAATAATTAAAAACTTCATCTATTTCATTCTAAAGACATGTTAAATACATATTGTTATTAAGTATCATTATTTAAAAATTAAAAATAAAGATTGAAATTTTTCAAAAGTATAAATGTAAATTTAAAAATTTCATAAGAGTATATATGTAAATTCAAAATTTCTAGGGATATATATATATAATATGATATAATAAATTTTAAAAGTATATGTGAAATTTTTCAAAATACAACGCAAACTTAATTATAAATTCATTGAATCAGTCAAAAATATATGTTTTAACTTTATTTTGTTCTTTTTAATAATAAACCTCACATTTTCCTAAGTGTGATATATTTATACCTCTTTCTTTTTATTTTATATATGTTATGGTTAAATCTGACATATATTATATATTTATTATTTATGATCAAATCTTTTAAATGTAGGTTATATATTTATTAATTAGTTCAAAGTCTCTTTTTCTTGTTTCATTTTGTTTTTCTTAAATACATTGTATTTACAATTATTTTTTTTCATTTTGTATTCAAATTTGATTTTAAGAAAAATAAATAATTTGACAACACCGTGAATATCGAGTCGAACAATGTCGTTTTTACGGTCTTCAGAGAAATACTTATTTACATGTGTATGTGTATAAATAATATTATATAAAATGACTTAAACATTTTTGTCTTATAAAAGTTCTTTATCTTTATAAGTGTGTTATTTATTATGAAAATGCATTCTCTTTCTTTATATACACTTTTAAATTGAAAGTGCCTTGTATATTAAGTATTTCCCATTAAAATTGTTGTGTATTAAGTATGTCCTATTAAAATTATAATGCATTGTGTTAAATTTTCTCTTACACACATATATTAATAAGGGAAAATTACATTTATACCCTATTATATTTATATATATTCCTCTAGAAGTTTTATATTTACATATATAACTCTAAAACTTCAATTTAAAACTTCATAAATTTTAAAATTAAAAATTAAAAAACATTTTTAAAAAATTAATAAAAATTTATAATTAATTTATATTTTATTATATTATGTCCAAAATACAACCTATTAAACATATATATCACAACATAATATAATTAATTTTAAAAATATTCCATTTTTCACTATGACAATTTTTGACATTTAACACTTAATAAACTTTAATTATTTTATTTGTAATATATTATAAATTAAAAATATATTTTTAATTAATACTGTTATTTTAAAAATCAAAATATTACGATTGAAGTTTTTCAAGGGTATATATATAAATTTAAAACTTTTAGAGAGGTATATACGTAAATATAAAATTTTGATGGTATATATGTAAATATAATAAATTTCAAGGGTATAAATGTAATTTTCCCTATTAATAATTATATGTGCATTGTATGTTACAAAAATGTATTAAAAGACAAGTTAATTAAATTTTTAATTTTATGTTAAAAATGTACTAAACTAATTAAACTTTTAATTTTATGTTGTTGTAGCATTTCATGTAATATATACATAAAATACATATAATGTGTTCACAAATTTGTGCAAACCAGATATAATTGCATTCGTTACAAAAATCTATTGATTTTGTATGTTAAAGGTATAATATAAACCCAATAATTGATAAATCATTTGTTATCAAGTTTAAAACATATTTTAGCATATATAATTAATTAATTCTTTATAATTCAATTGATTTTTACAATGAAGGTAATTGTATATGGTTTGTATTAACTTATAAATGCATATTACATATACATTGTAATATTATCAAATTAAAAATTTAATTAACTTATCTTTGAACGTATCTTCGAATACATTATGCAATAATATCAACGTGTGAGAAAGAGAATTCAACACATGACGCACTTACAATTTTAATATATATATATGTATAGAAAAAGAGCTTAACACACAACACATGTATAATTTTAAGAGTATGTGTGTTAAAAAAAAAAACCTCCAAAAAAATAAATATCGTAATCGTTCTCCATACTTACAGAATAAATAAGTATTTTACTAACAAAGTATTATAAGTAATTGCCATACGTACAAAACAAAACAAAAAAATTATAAATACATTACACTTAGGGAAATGCATATTCAAAACAAGACAGACACCTGCCCTAAACCTAAAACCGAATATTCACAAGTTTAAGAGTTGCATTCTTAACCGTCAAATTGGATACGATCAGACGGCTGTGAACGGCTTAATCTTAGCCGTCAATATCGGTTTTCCGCAGCGTTCTCTGGCTGTTAAGTACTCGATGGTGCACAACTGCTGTCCGGTGGGATACAAATGCATCTTACTGACACAGTAGGAAATATATTTAACATGTTAAAAATAAATTTATTGATTATATTTAATGCTTTGATTTATAAAGTGACACGTCATACACAGCGTGAATAACACAAATTTATTTTATTCAGTGTTGGATGTTGCTGCAAAGATTTCTTTCACAAAATAATATTATAAAAAATAATAATATAATAATAACTATACAAGGTAAAAATTGCACCTATAAGCCACATTATTACAACAGTGGGTATCCACACTGCTGATCGTAAACAGTAGTTGTTTGATGCATGTACTCCAAGTAGTTTCTCCCATTTTGTAAAGATGGGAAGTAATAGAAAACATTAGTTCCAAAAGAAAATTATGACATTTATAAAATAAGATGTCACTGTGGTCGACAAGAATAATCTTTTTCTCTTTGATCATGAAATAATATAAAAAATACACTAAATAATTAAATAATACTTTTATTATCATTTGAGCACAATTTAGTACAACAAAAGCACATAAATTAGTGGAAAGCTATCAGATATCAAAATCAAATGTACAGTATATTGTGTGTGTGTGTGTGCGCGCGTGCCATTGGAGAATGCCTAAGTATTTGTGAAGATATTTACTTACTTCGTGACTTTTCTTGCTTGACAACTCGGTTAAGTGTCAATTTGATAAACTCACAAGGCTAATAATAACAAATGGGTTAAGGGTTCAGTTTAAAAATAAAATCACACATACACTTCAGCGACACAGTATATATGTTTAGTGCATAACAGTAATAGAATCAATAATAGAATATATGGTACTTCAGCTACACATACATGTCTACACACATTTCAGAGTTATACAAGTATGAGGTATATGCTGTATAAATGCATAGTATAGACGAATATGCTTCTACACTCGTTTCAAAGTCATATTAGGTATGTATTGCTCACGTCTATATACATAAGAGATATATTCTATTAGAAAGGATCAAAATACAATTTAGTTACTATTTAAAATCTAAATCTAAGTGAGAAAATTTTATTGAGTATTTCAAGACACTTTATATATAGTAATTATTTTGAATTATAAAGTTCCACTTCCAAATCTTAAATACACACATGAAAATTCATCACTCCATCGTCTTTAAATATATTAAACTTGGCCAAAGTAATTTATTTAAGATTAAGATACTTAATACATTAATATCAAGACTATTTACAATATTTACTATTTAATAATTTTTAGTACATAAATTAAAATATTTATATCCGACCTGCCGGAATCGAACCAGCAACCTAAGGAATCCGAAGGAATATTTTAAAGTATAAATTTTGATTAAACAAAATAGCTTTCTACAAATTTACACAGAGACAGCCGCGCACACCACGTGGTTATTTGGACGAGCACACACACGCACACGTCTTAAGGTCATAACTATATGCTAATTAATATGTAATGTCCAGCAAAGCAAGTTGCGGATACAGAAGTGTACGGAATCCGTGCCTCTTCCACTGCCCTCTGTACTCTTCTCTTCCAGACTGTTTCCGGGTTCCATGGTCCATCCAAACTCAGAAGGCAGAAACTTCTGATCGGGCACACACACATGTATATGTGTAGACACACACATTGATGTTTCCAGCTTCTTTTATGGGCTCAACAAGCTTAAGTTGTGTGAGAATCCTGTCCTCAGCAACAGCAGATATAATAACATCAACCGCTCTTAGGACTTTCAGAAGACTCCCTGAAGAAACTCACGTAATATCACACGCACGGCGTGGCACACACAGAGTATAGGCGTGTGTGTTGTATGTAGATGTTCAATATATGTGAACAACAGTGACAATACAAAGATATACATCTACCAACCAACCAATCAGCTGAATTCTTAAAGATTCAATAGTGTTAATGGGTATAAACATTACACAAGAAACCAAATCTAAAACAATGTCTCTCTCTCTCTCACGCACGCAAGCGCACGTTCTCGTGTGACATCAAATCAAACATGCCATAACGACGCATTACCATTAACACACTTAACCCAACTTAAACCAGTTAAAACATCACTATACTCGTCGACGTTTCATATTAAGTTAAATTATAACTTATCAAACTTTTAGTTAAATAATAAATCATCAGACTTACTATAATTGAGTTAAATTGTATCTCAGAGACTTAAGTTCATAATTTGACATGTAATATCATCAACACTAAGGATATGTCTTAATTATATATGTGTGACTATATTTGTTTATTTAAATTATGTGTTTAAAGTTGTCTCACTCACTATTTGAAATTTTATATATTTGCATACTTTATTATATGTACAGGTACAGTAAATGTGTTTAAATTTTTTGTGAACTAAGTTATGTTTCTGCGCCATTGAATGAAGATATATCTTAATATATATATACTTTATCATTAATATTTGGGCCGTTTTAATTTAAACATAAGATATTACTAAAATATTCTAATTATTTATAACTAAAATCTAAGACTAAAATAAAATTGAAATCATTCAATTAAGTAATAATTTTAAAATATATCTAAAGACTGTCTCTCACATACTTGTTGTAAAACCATTAATATTAAAATGGTGAAACCATTAATGTTTGATTTTAATATTTTTAAGTATTTTTAATTTTCAAAGTTTTTTGTAAATTTTTGTAACAGTTTGTAAAGGTTTAAATTTAAATAAAAATATGAACGAAAGGTTTCAACCAAAATTCTGTGTGTAAAGTGAAGTGTGTGTATAGTTTCGTTTAAATTAGAGGTTAAAATTTAAATGAAATTTTAAACGAAAGTGTTAATAATGAATATTCTTATATAAATTATATTAAGATGCTATTGAATGTAATTTAAAGACTGATTTAAGTAAATTTAAAAGCTTTTTGAATATTTTAATTAAAAACATGATTTCATCATTCCTTGACTTGGGTGCGTAGCTTTATTAGATGTTACAATTAAAATGCATTTAATATGCATCACAGACGTGAGCAACTTGAACTAAAATATATTGAACTAATATTGTTATTCATAAATATATATATATAAAATATATACACATAAACGTTTAACAATGTTCTAGCATACTATTGTTAAAATATTGCAGTAAAATATTCAACATATATTATGTGTATATATATATGTCTAAACATATAATATATGCGTATATGTCTAAGTATATACTAAGTAATTTAGCAAATATATGCATATCTGAGTGCGTGTGTGAGCGTACGCTAGCATGTTGGTTTATAAGCTGAATTTTGAAGTGTAAATACAAGGTAATTTTATAAACACATACTTTAGTGTGCAACCTTCTATTATATGTTGGATATTAATATGTTAAAAATAATTAGCATTAGACTACATTATTGTTATTTCTTAATACATTATAACATATTTTTATTAACACAATTTTGTAACATAAAGTAAACAAGTACAAATTTGTGCTTTACATGTATAAAATAATGGTTAATACTTTTTATCATCTGTTTTTTAATATAAATTTTAATTAATTTGTTAAAATCACTAATGAATTGATTTTAAAAACATAATGAGTTATATAATAATGTTAAATAAAATAAATTAGGCATTAGTTTGAATTGTTTTATTAATTTTTTACATTTTTATTTATATACTATTTGTTAAATTTAAATAGCTAACTCATAGTTTATTGTCATGCAGCTAACATTTCGATTGTTTATAACAGTAACTAACACGCGCGTCGCTGAGTTAGGCACGTGTTTCTCTCTTTCTCTCACACACACGTACACAAGCATATCAACAGCATACGGTGTATGTATAACTACATAATGCATGGTGCGTACGTATAGTAGTTAGATAACATATGTATATGTACGTGCAAAAGTTTCCGTATAATGTGTGATATACGGAGCTGTAGTTATTGACACTGAAGAAAAATTACATACACATAACTAAGACTAAATAGACAAACTCAAACACATGCTAGAGAGGGGGATACATGAAGAAAAAAGTCAGGAGGGAAACAAGACACCACATTGGGATAAACATTTGTGAAACTCTGCAAGCCGGGATCAGATGCATTCCCAACACTTGGAGTGCATATCATATTCCAATCCATAATCAGGGTTATTCAAGAGCATCATCCCCACCTTGTTACACCGACGAAACGTTACAATCCCAATATACTTTTCTTCCAATTTCGTAGTAAATGTCTGTGTGCAATTAGAAAGAAAGTCTCTCACCTTTTCCATAGGTAAACATGATACTATATACCATCCATTAGTTGCATCCCACTCGAACATACTAATCGGGCCATCGTCAGTTCACTCCCAAATGCCATTGCATATCCTTCAGTGAAAATGGCAGGCCTGAGAATGTCTATAAGCCATTGAGAGTCTATCTTCCACCTATGATATCCTCTTACTAGTGTGACGAGAAGATATATGTTCCATATTGAGAGTGTAAAATATATGACAACACCGGAGACGGCTTGAGAAATGGAGAAAGCCCAGAGTATTGCATGCCACTTCATCATGACAAAGTATGCATCCGTAAAAACCTTCCTATACTTCTTCCACTTTTTGGATGAGTAAACATGGATTGTAGAGTCACACCCTCTTCTCCCATAAGATATCTACCAATCTCGGTCGATTTCCAATTGTTTTCAACAATCACAATCTTATATGTCTGTGTCTCGGGGTCACAACCGAGAACTATGTTGACATGGTAATCAGAGACCGCACTTCTCCGAGCTCAAGAGTAATCCTGGGCTCGTCCCTCCATTGGTGAGAGGCGAGGCATTTTCACTGTTCTCGATCTGCCAGTCCCACATTGGTTACAACAACTGCCAACCTCTCTTCCTTATTTGATGGAAGCTCTCGCCTGTGCCAAGGCAGTCCCACTCAATCTCAATTTCTTGAGGTGATTGTCTCTCCTTTACCGGGCCCCGGAAGTTTGTGTCCACTATAGCAGCGACAAGGCCACCGCTGGATGACCAAGTCACCCATATCCCACCGAAGGCCTCGTAACGCCAGTTAATCCAAACAATCGGAGAAAGACCAACCTTCCAACACCCAAAACCTTCTTCTTCGCAAGTTACAGTACCATCGCTGAACTCGTACTTGAGTGTCAAGCGCCTTGAAAGAAGACTCTTCGAGGTCTTCTTCAACTCGCTATCGCTTAGTAACGAATATAAGCGGTAACGGTCTGTACAAGGTAATTTCTCCATGATCAGTCCGACTACATCTGGACCATACTCTTCGATAATTAGCTTTGCATCGTCTTTCTTTTGCACCCTTCAATACATTTCTTTCCTACACCCTTCAATAGCATCATCTTCTTTTCTGCACACCATCTTTGCATCATCTTCTTTTCTGCACCCTTCAACAACCAGCTTTGCATCTCCGCATCCTTCAGTACCTCTTGGTGTCAGAATAAAATCGCCTAAAACCTTTGATGTTCCTTACTGCAAATTAAACTACCCTAGCCCTAAATACCCTTGTCCACACACACACACACACACAGAGATATATATATGTGTATTACGTACATCATAAGCATAATCATTTAATCTTAAATAATACCTTAACTCTTTTTAATATATAACATATTAATATATACCATAATATTTATAATATGAATGTGAAACATGAAATGTAACCTATTCTGAAACAAGCTTAATTCATAATATTTTACAAGATATATTCTAATTAACCCTAAAAATGTTAATAGTAAAACATTGAAATTCTTAATAATATTATATATTTAATGTATGCAAGATGTGTCATAATTGGATGAGTTAGATTTTCTTTTCTTTGTTCTAGTGTGCAGAGATATATTTTGGTTGCTTAATCATTTTCATGATTTTTGTCCTTACTGTCCAAGAAATTTTAAAATTAAAAATGAATAATATTCTGTTAACGGCACTAGCCCTAACCCTAAATCTTAGGGTTTTTGTTTAAATCAACACATATTTAAATAAATACATTTAATTTATTAACATTACTTATAATATAATTACACCAAGATATGCCTAGAATATCAGAATATACTTATAATATTCTAAAGCCGGCTCCAGAAGTACATTCAAGAATATCCAACTAAATCAGATTTAACTAAAATAAATATTAAAAGACTTGTTATATATACAGAATTAAAAAACCCTTATATATTATGTATTCATATACACACATAAGCTATTTATCTCTATTATTGTATATATTAATAAGTTATATTTAAAAAAAATTTAAGGTATTATTTATCAAAAATAAAATAAAAATATTTATAATATGAATGTGAAACATGAAGCTTGTTTTATTTAAAACAAGCTCGTTGAAGGCTCATGTTTCAAAATATATATATATATATATATATATATATATATATATATATATATATAATATATATATATATATATATATATATATATATATATATATATATATGTTTATAATTATGTAAATTAAATATATAGAGGTTTTGATAAATAAAAGACATTGTTAAAATGCCATTTCATAATAGGAACATATTGTTACATTATGCGCATATATAGGTATATACGATCATATATGTATACATATAACACAAATTATTCAGGAGTACATGTGTACATGTGATTTAAATAATAAACTTAAATGTTAAATTTTGAATTTATTTACTTAAAGATAATTCAAAGGAAATTTCAAAAATATTAATATTTTAAAAGTGTTTTAAATAAAATAGTTCTAAATGGCTTCATTATGATCAGATGCGAAAAGCCAATGGCGGGTCTCTCTCTCTCTCTCTCTCTCTCTCTCTCTCTCTCTCGGCGTTGGTGCAAAGACAGGACATATGCGGAGGCAATCATCAGTTGAGATCGAATCACTTGGAACAATATACAGAGGACCAGACGGAGTCGAGTATACATATAAAATGTAGATATGAGGTATAATCCTTTAACATTATTATATAAATACTTGCTATAGTTTCAAGTGTTTTACACACACACACACACACTGAAGCTACTTTGAAAAAAAAAAATGCAGGGAAAGAATAGGTACCCATATCCAGTGGGCTATCGAGCAACAAGAAAGGAAGGTGGTCACACATACATGGAAAAGCCAGCGGTCCCTCGTTTGTGGTACTTTAACTTACTTGAGCTTCATCATATTGTAATATAATACTGTGGTGGATGCAGTCTATATAGATATATGTATATATATGTTTGGATATCTATAATGTACTCAAATGTATTCACAGATACGTAGTGGGGAGATTGAATGTTTTGAACCGACTTTCAACTCGACTTGTCAAAGCTCAACACGAGGGGAATAAGAGAATTCTTCAATCAATGGGGCGGAGGTGCTCATGCATATATATATATATATACGTATTTTCAGTATATAATATTACTATATGCAGAGCATTATGTATTGTATTATGTACTACTATTGCAATTGAGCATGCAGAGCCGGTAATATACGTATAACACACATACACGTATCAGAATGTAAGTAATTATATAGACCATATAGGAAAAGCACATAATAACGTTCCGGTATGTATGTATAGAAATGTGGTTTTGTTTCAGCAGGTAGAGCGTCCAGAACCGTTGTAAGAAATGGACCTCTGTGTCTGCTGCGGTTCTTTGGATTACTCTCGTGCACATTTGTACATATATCGTTTATACGTTATGCAGCACCTGCAACACAGATGTAAAGTTCATCCAGTCCTTTTATTTGGAATCCTCATTGAAGGTACGTTATCTATCTATATATACATGTGCGTGCATGCATGTGTGTACGTGTGTGTAAATACATTCTTTTTGCAGGTACCGGTTGACGATGGAATAAATTTACATTACATATAAATATTTGCTAGTGCTTAGATGTTTTTCATTGCCGGACACAAATTGGTCCTTTAATAATTGTAAGGTTAGTCTTTTAATTATTATTAACATCAACATACTACGATATTGAGATGCATCTTAGTTACTGGGTCGAATTCCGTGCTTGCTGCCGGTGACCGAGGTTACTTACAAGAATGGGTAACGTATATTGTAGATAATTGACAATATGATTGTACTTATTTTCTAGAATAGCTTGTTTTAGTTTGTTTAATATAATTGATTACACCGTTTCTTTGCAGAATTAAATGTATTTACATATATTTATGTATTTAAATCTTTTGTTTAATGTCAAGTACGGTGAGTAAGGACCAAAATATATATCTGCACACTCATATTAATAGAACAAAAGAAAAGAAAATCTAACCCATCCAATTATGACACATCTTGCATAATCCTTTTTACATTAATAAATATATAATATTATTAAGAATTTCAATTGTTTTACTATTAAGGGTTAATTAGACTATATCTTATAAAATATTATGAATTGAGTAGGCTACATTTCATGTTTCACATTCATATTATAAATATTATTATATATATTAATATGTTATATATTAAAAAGAGTTAAGGTATTATTTATCAAGATTAAATGATTATGCTTTATCTTTATATATGATGTACGTAATACATATATATGTATGGACAAGGGTATGTATTCTTGACAAATAATATAATCTTATGTATTTATATTTTTTGGTTGTACAAATTGCAGGATGTATATACCCAAATTTAGGGCTAGGGAAACCAAAAGAGTTTAATTTGCAGTAAGGAACATCAAAGGTTTTCAGGGAAGATGTCCTTGAGTAAACTTGCCAATTTTATTCTGACACCATGGAGGAAGAGGCAGAGACGGCCGGGGAAAGAAGTTGTTTCTGGAGGTACTGAAGGATGCAGAGATTCAAAGCTGGTTGTTGAAGGGTGCAGAAAAGAAGATGATGCAAAGATGGTGTGCAGAAAAGAAGATGATGCTATTGAAGGGTGTAGGAAAGAAAATGATGCTATTGAAGGGTGCAAAAAAGAAGACGATGCAAAGCTAATTATCGAAGAGTATGGTCCAGATGTAGTCGGACTGATCATGGAGAAATTACCTTGTACAGACCGTTACCGCTTATATTCGTTACTAAGCGATAGCGAGTTGAAGAAGACCTCGAAGAGTCTTCTTTCAAGGCGCTTGACACTCAAGTACGAGTTCAGCGATGGTACTGTAACTTGCGAAGAAGAAGGTTTTGGGTGTTGGAAGGTTGGTCTTTCCCCGATTGTTTGGATTAACTGGCGTTACGAGGCCTTCGGTGGGACATGGGTGACTTGGTCATCCAGCGGTGGCCTTGTCGCTGCTATAGTGGACACAAACTTCCGGGGCCCGGTAAAGGAGAGACAATCACCTCAAGAAATTGAGATTGAGTGGGAGCTGCCTTGGCACAGGCGAGAGCTTCCATCAAATAAGGAAGAGAGGTTGGCAGTTGTTGTAACCAATGTGGTGACTGGCAGATCGAGAACAGTGAAAATGCCTCGCCTCTCACAATGGAGGGACGAGCCCAGGATTACTCTTGACCCGGAGAAGTGCAGTCGGACTTACCATGTCAACATAGTTCTCGGTTGTGACCCATATAAGATTGTGATTGTTGAAAACAATTGGAAATCGACCGAGATGATGGTTGGTAGATGTCGTATGGGAACAATAGGGTGTGACTCTACAATCCATGTTTACTCATCCAAAAAGTGGAAGAAGTATAGGAAGGTTTTTACGGATGCATACTTTGTCATGATGAAGTGGCATGCAATACTCTGGGGCTTTCTCCATTTCTCAAGCCGTCTCCGGTGTTGTCATATATTTTACACTCTCAATATGGAACATATATCTTCTCGTCACACTAGTAAGAGGATATATCATAGGTGGAAGGTAGACTCTCAATGGCTTATAGACATTCTCAGGCCTGCCATTTTCACTGAAGGATATGCAATGGCATTTGGGAGTGAAACTGACGATGGCCCGATTAGTATGTTCGAGTGGGATGCAACTAATGGATGGTATATAGTATCATGTTTACCTATGGAAAAGGTGAGAGACTTTCTTTCTAATTGCACACAGACATTTACTACGAAATTGGAAGAAAAGTATATTGGGATTGTAACGTTTCGTCGGTGTAACAAGGTGGGGATGATGCTCTTGAATAACCCTGATTATGGATTGGAATATGATATGCACTCCAAGTGTTGGGAATGCAATCTTTGATCCCGGCTTGCAGAGTTTCACAAATGTTTATCCCAATGTGGTGTCTCGTTTCCCTCCTGACTTTTTTCTTCATGTATCCCCCTCTCTAGCATGTGTTTGAGTTTGTTTTTTAATCTTAGCTATGTGTATGTAATTTTTTCTTCAGTGTCAATAACTACAGCTCCGTATATCACGTGTACATATGCACATATAACACACATTATACGGAAAAACATTTTGGATGTATATATCATATCATGGACTTATACAAAGCACGCACATATACATATATTATCTAACTACTATACGTACGCACCATGCATTATGTAGTTATATAACACCATATGCTGTTATATGTGTGTGTGAGAGAGAGAAGAAGAGAAAACACGTGCGCACACGCGCATGTTAGTTACTGTTATAAACAATCGAAATGTTAGCTGCATGACAATAAACTATGAGTTAGCTAAATAGTTATAAACAAAAATGTAAAATGTTAATAAAAACAATTCAAACTAATGCCTAATTTATTTTATTTAACATTATTATATAACTCATTATGTTTTTAAAATCAATTCATTAGTGATTTTAACAAATTAATTAAAATTTATATTAAAAAACAGATGATAAAACTTAATTAACCATTTATTTTATACATGTAATAATGTAAAAGCACAAATTTGTACTTGTTTACTTTATGTTACAAAATTGTGTTAATAAAAATATGTATATACTTAGACATATATGCATATACTTATTATATGTTTAGACATATATATATACACTATAATATATATTGAATATTTTACTGCAATATTTTAACAATAGTATGCTAGAACATTGTTAAACGTTAAACTTTATGTGGTGTGTGTGTGTCTATAATATATATATATATATGAATAACATATTAGTTCAATATATTTTATTTCAAGTTGCTCACGTCTGTGATGCATATTAAATGCATTTTAATTGTAACATCTAATAAAGCTACGCACCCAAGTAAAGAAATGATGAAATCATGTTTTTAATTAAAATGTATTCAAAAAGCTTTTAATTTTACTTAAATCAGTCTTTAAATTACATTCAATAACATCTTAATATGATTTATATAAGAATATTATTATTAACAAATTCAAAACTTTATGTCTATTTAAAACTATGAAAATTTGAATAAAACTACGAAAATTACAAAAATTTAAACAAAAAAAATTTAAATTTAAAAGTTCTGTTAAACCTTTCGTTTAAAATTTCATTTAAATTTTAACCTTACACACTTTACTTTACACATAGAATTTGGTTGAACCTTTCGTTTCAAATTTTTGTTTAAATTTAAACCTTTACGAACTATTACAAAATTTACAATAAAACTATGAAAATAAAAAAGACTTAAAAATATTAAAATCAAACATTAATTGTTTCACCATTTTAATATTAATGGTTTTACAACAATATGTGAGAGACAGTCTTTAGATATATTTTAAAATTGTATCTTAATTGAATGATTTCAATTTTATTTTTAGTCTTAAATTTTAGTTATAAATAATTAAAATATTTTAGTAATATCTTATGTTTAAATTAAAAAGGCCCAAATATTAATGATAAAGTATATATATTAAAGATATATCTTCATTCAATGGCGCAGAAACATAACTTAGTTCAAAAAATTTAAACACATAATATTACTATACCTGTACTATAATAAAGTATACAAATATATAAGAATTTCAAATAGTGAGTGAGACAACTTTAAACACATAATTTAAATAAACAAATATAGTCACACATATATAAATTAATATCTAATTAAGACATTCCTTAGTGTTGATGATATTACATGTCAAATTATGAACTTAAGTTTTTGAGATACAATTTAACTCAATTATAGTAAGTCTGATGATTTATTATTTAACTAAAAGTTTGATGAGTTACAATTTAACTTAATATAAAACGTCTGATGAGTATGGTTTAAGTTGGGTTCAAGTGTGTTAATGGTAATGCGTCGTTATGGCATGTTTGATTTGATGTCACACGAGAACGTGCGCTTGCGTGCGTGAGAGAGAGAGAGAGACATTGTTTTAGATTTGGTTTCTTGTGTAATGTTTATACCCATTAACACTATTGAATCTTTAAGAATTCAGCATTTCACCTACTGAAACTTCCTTTGACTTGATTGGTTGGTTGGTAGCTGTATATCTTTGTGTTGTCACTGTTGTTCACATATATTGAACATCTACATACAAACACACACACGCCTATACTCTGTGCGTGCCACGCCGTGCGTGTGATATTACGTGAGTTTCTTCAGGGTCAGTGGATGATCAATAGTCTTCTGAAAGTCCTAAGAGCGGTTGATGTTATTATATCTGCTGTTGCTGAGGACAGGATTCTCACACAACTTAAGCTTGTTGAGGCCATAAAAGAAGCTGGAAACATCAACGTGTGTGTCTGCGTCCTTACACATATACATGTCTACACACGTGTGTGTATATGTGTGTGTGCGTTCAGAGGTTTCTGCTTCTGAATTTGGGATGGACCATGCATTGGAAACCCGGAAACAGTCTGGAAGAGAAGAGTACAGAGGGCAGTGGAAGAGGCACGGATTCCGTACACTTCTTGCTTTGCTGGACATTACATATTAATTAGTATATAGTTATGACCTTAAGACGTGTGCGTGTGTGTGCCGCGGTGTCTCTGTGTAAATTTGTAGAAAGCTATTTTGTTTAATCAAAATTTATACTTAAATATAGCTTATGCGTGTATCCTTCGGATATCCTTAGGTCGCTGGTTCGATTCCGGCAGGTCGGATATAAATATTTTTAATTTATATACTAAATAAATTCAATTATTAAATAGTAAATATTTGTAAATAGTCTTGATATTAATGTATTACTTAATCTTAAATAAATTGCTTTGGCCAAGTTTAATATATTTGAAAGACGATGGAGTGATGAATTTTTATATGTGTAGAATTTTAAGATTTGGAAGTGGAACTTTATAATTCAAAATAATCACTATATATAAAGTGTCTTGAAATACTCAATAAAATTTTCTTACTTAGATTTAGATTTTCTAAATAGTAACTAAATTGTATTTTGGTATATAGCACACACACACATAAACGTCTATCTCTTATGTATATAGACGTGAGCAATACATACCTAGTGTAGAAGCATATTCGTCTATGCTATGCATTTATACAGCATATACCTATACTTGTATAACTCTGAAATGTGTGTAGACATGTATGTGTAGCTGAAGTACCATATACTCTATTATTGATTCTATTACTGTTATGCACTAAATATATACTGTGTCGCTGAAGTGTATGTGTGCACTCCCCGTGTGTGTTTGTATGTAGATGTTCAACAAATGTGAACAACAGTATATAAAGATACTAGAAATACAAGCAAGAAAAGTCACGAAGTAGGTAAATATCTTCACAAATACTTAGGCATTCTCCAATGGCACGCGCACACACACACAATATACCGTACATTTGATTTTGATATCTTGATATAATGCAATAGCTTCCACTAATTTATGTGCTTTTGTTGTACTAAACTGTGCTCAAATGATAATAAAAGTATTATTTAATTATTTAGTGTATTTTTTATATTATTTCATGATCAAAGAGAAAAAGATTATTCTTGTCGACCAATATAAATGTCATAATTTTCTTTTGGAACTAATGTTTTCTATTACTTCCCATCTTTACAAAATGGGAGAAACTACTTGGAGTACATGCATCAAACAACTACTGTTTACGATCAGCAGTGTGGATACCCACTGTTGTAATAATGTGGCTTATAGGGTGCAATTTTTACCTTGTATAGTTATTAATTATTAATTATTGTTTTTTTATAATATTATTTTATTTTTGCAGCAACTTCCACACTGAATAAAATAAAAAATTGACTAATTTATGTTCTTCACGCTCACGATGCGTGTCAATCTATGAAATAAAACATTAAATATAATCAATAAATTATTCTTAACATGTTAAATATATTCCCTGTTGTGTCAGTAAGATGCATTTGTATCCCACCGGACAGCAGTTGTGCACCATCAAGTACTTAACAGCCAGAGAACGCTGCGGAAAACCGATATTGACGGCTAAGATTAAGCCGTTCACAGCCGTCTGATCGTATCTAATTTGACGGTTAAGAATGCAACTCTTAAACTTGTGAATATTCGGTTTTAGGTTTAGGGCAAGTTGTCTGTCTTGCTTTATTTTGTTCTTGCTTTATTTTACCTTTTGAAATATGCATTTCAATGTATTTATAATTATTTCTTTTTGTTTTGTACATATGGTGGTTATATATCGATTATGTGTGCAAATTTATTTTCATATTATAATATTTTGAGTGTTAATATAATACTTACTTATTAGTAAAATACTTATTTATTCTGTAAGTATATGTTTTGCGGAGGTTTTTTTTTTAACACACATAGGTTGTAGATTACTAAGATGTGCTCTTAAAATTATAGATGTGTTGTGTGTTGAGCTCCTTTTCTATACATATACATTAAAATTGTAAGTGCGTTATGTGTTGAATTCTCTCTCTCACATTAATATTGTTGGTGCATGATGTGTTAAGAAGATACGTTGAAAGACAAGCTAATTGAATTTTTAATTTGATAATATTTTAGTATTTCATATAATGTATATGTAATATGCATTTATAAGTTGATACAAACCATATACGATTACCTTCGTTGTAAAAAATTAATTAATTGTAAAAAATCAATTGATAATTATTATGTTATAGATACATTTTAACTCGATAATAAATGAGTTTTATCAATTGTTATTAGGTTTATATTATATATTTCATATACAAAACCAATTGGTTTTTTGCAGTGAAGACAATTATATCTGGTTCACACAAATTTGTAAACACATTATTACGTATCGCATTTTATGTATATATTACATGAGATCTACACAACATAAAATTAAAAATTTAATTAATTTAGTACATTTTTAATATAAATTAAAAATTTAATTAACTTGTCTTTTAGTACATGTTTGTAACATATAACGCACATGTAATTATTAATAGGGAAAATTACATTTATACCTTTAAAATTTATCATATTTATATATATACTCTTATAAGTTTTCTATTTACATATATACCTCTCTAAAAGTTTCAAATTTACATATATACCTTTGAAAAAATTTCAATCGTAATGTTTTGACTTTAAAATAATAATATTAATTAAAAATATATTTTAATTTATAATATAATTGCAAATAAAATAATTAAAGTTTATTAAGTGTTAGATGTGAAAAAATTGTCATAGTAAAAAATGGAATATTTTTAAAATAATTATATTATATTGTGATATATATGTTTAATAAGTTGCATTTGGACCTAAATATAATAAATACAAATTAATTATAATTTTTTATTAATTTTTAAAAATGTTTTTTAATTTTTTAATTTTAAATTTTATGAAGTTTTAAATTGAAATTTCAAGGTTATATATGTAAATATAAACTTCTAGAGGTATATATATAAATATAATAGGGTATAAATGTAATTTTCCCTTATTAATATATGTGTGAGAGAAATTTAACATAATACATTATAATTTTAATAGGAAATACTTAATACATAACAACTTTAATGGGAAATACTTAATACACAAGGCACTTTTAATTTAAATGTGTGTGCATAAAGAGAGAGAATGCATCTTCATAACAAATAACACACTTACAAAGATAAAAAACTTTAACAAGACAAAACATTTGAGTCATTCTTTATAAATGAATAAATAATATATATTATATCAACATGTTACAATAAATAAGTATTCTATTAACATGTTATAATATAAAAATCAAATTTGAATACAGAATGAAAAAAATAGCTTAATGCATTTAAGAAAAGCAAAATAAACAAGAAAAAAGATACTTTCAACTAATTAATAAATATATAACCTACATATGTTTAAGATTTGATCATAAGATAATAAATATATAATATGTGTCAGATTTAACCATAATATATATAAATGAGAAAAAATAGGTATAAATATATCACACTTAGGGAAAATGTGAGGTTTATTATTAAAAAGAACAGAATAAAGTTAAACATATTTTTTGACTGATTCAATGAATTTTATAATTGAGTTGCTTTGTATTTTGGCATATATATTTAAAAATTTATCATATCATATTTATTATATATATCCCTAGAAATTTTGAATTTACATATATACTCTTGTGAAATTTTTAAATTTACATTTATACCTTTGAAAAATTTCAATCTTTATTTTTAATTTTTAAATAATGATACTTAATAAAAATATGTATTTTAACATGTCTTTAGAATAAATAAATGAAGTTTATAATTATTAAATGTAAAAAATGACATAATAACAAATGTCAAGAAATGACATATGTTTTTAAATAATTATATATTGCAATAGATATGTTTAATTAATTGCATTTCAAAACTAAATATAATAGAATATAAACTAATTATATTTTTCTTGAATTTTTCTAAAAATATATTTTAATTTAATTTTAAAGTGTATAAAGTTTAAACTGAAGTTTCATCAGTATATATGTAAACTTAAAAATTTCAAAAAAGATATATATGAAATTTTCCTAAAATTAAATTTATAATATATATATATAGATTTATATATTTAAGAATTAAGAAAAATTTCTAAATTATATTTTATTATATTTAATTTCAAAATATAATCAATTAAACATAATATTATTGCATAATAATATAGCTATTTTTAAAATATGTTATTTTTTAGCATTTTATATTAATATAACATTTTTAACAAACAATTAATAAAATTTATTTTATTTCATTCTAAATATATTATAAGTTAAATATATAATTTTAGTAAGTATTATTATTTAATATTAAAATACAAGGATTGAAGTTTCTCAAATGTATAAATGTAAATTTAAAACTTTCACAAGATTATCTATGTAAACTTATAATTTCTAAAGATATATATGAAAATTTTATTTTCTCTATACATGTTTATTATATTTAATTATTTTTTTTATAGAATTACCAAATGAACTTACTCATTCAACTTCATCATTATCACGAGGTAACCTTGATTTATTATTGATTTTATAAAATGCTAATAATTAAGAAAGGCATCTATTAATACATTTAACTATCATATGACATGAGCACATGCTTATTTAAAAGAAATCTTAATTTCTTTCGGTGGAAGAAAACATGAATGAGTGATGGATTTATTTTAAAAAGGATTATTTTGGAGCACACCGTGTTACTAAAGAGTGTGTTGCAAAAAAAACTAAAATTTAAGTGTGTGCTAAAACTAATTTCATTTTATTTGAACATTAAATGGAGGAGGAAAGTGAAACGACATAATTTGGGATGGAGAGTCAATCAACAGGTAATTCTCAATAGAGTAAGGTTGCTCATGTAACAATACAAACACAATTTTTAATAATAGGTGTTAATTTTAAATTTTTGCGAAGAAGAAAAAAGGTATACTACGTAAAGTCACAAAGGTTATAAAAAAACCAAAAGATACTTCAAAGTTAAAATGGGAATCATGATAATAAAAAATAAGAAAAAACAAAAATTAAATATATAATTTTTTCTTATTTCTCTTTTATTTTTTAGTTCTTTATAAGTTACAACTATCACATAAGAAAATGTTAATATTAAGGTAAATGAAGATGTTGTTGTTATGCACAATTAAAAGGAAGATGAAGACTTTGAATCTAATGAAGAAGGATTTAAATTTTCTTATGATAAAATGAAGTAATTAGTTTTGTATTGATGTAAAGCATAATTAAAGTTTAGCACTATAAACACACATCAAGAGCTATGGCTAGATATAATAGCAAATATTATAACAAATATTAAATGTAAACCTTATTATGACAAGGTTAAAAATCATTACACAAGAAAATTTAAGAATAAGTTACGACAAAGTGGTTTTGAAGAGAATGAAGAATTCAATAGTGCATCTACAGTGGCATTTTATGATTTAATTATGGTTATCCTTTATAAGCATCTTTATTCATTTCAAGATATATTCTAATGTTTAAATTCAATTTGGAAAAAGTTAAAAAATTTAAATTTAGAAGAGTGAAAATCAATAACCTTTTTTAAACAAAAAAAGTAGCTTTTTTAAAGATATTCATGATGATTTCAAATAGTCTTTAGTAGAAAGCAATTAAGTAATGATAAAAAATATCAATAAGCTCATTTAGATATACCATTTACCTTGTTATGTTTTTCTTAATGTTTAAAATTCTTGATTTTATTATAGGTGGCTCTTAAGAGCATAATTCTCAAGTGGTGGAATGGCTAAAAAAAATTGGCACCATACATTACAAATAAATTTATTAAGATAAAGATTCTTTTAACACTTGACAAAGCTAATTTCCTTTCTGAAAATTATATTAAAGAAAACACTTTCGACCTTTCTTATGTATTAGTTTTGCAGTTGTGAAATCACCTTAGTCATGATGCTGTTGCCAAAAGAATGTAAATTATCTTTTGATTTTCATTTTAATTTAAATCTTGACATTTATATTTATAAAGATTATACAAAGTTTTTATAAGATTATTTCTAATTTATTTTGCACACTTACTTTTAGCATTATCTTCTATTTCATTATCTTAATAATTTTAATTTAGACAATACTTGCACTACATTGCACTAGACTATAGTTTTAAAAGACACTAAATCTTGATTATATTATTCCAATCACCTTGTATTTGCACTGAAAAAATGCAGCTAATGAATCAATATGCTAGCATACACTCACAAACACACACGCGCACACTCACATATGCATATATTTGCTAAATTTACTTAATATATACTTAGATATATAATATTATATGTTTAGAAATATTATACTAGAATATATATTGGATATTTACTGCAATATTTAACAATAGTATGCTAAAACATTGCCAAAAAAGTCTATGCGTATATACTATATATAATATATATATATATATAAACAATATACGTTTAATATATTTGAACTCGAGTTGCTAACATCGTGATCCACATTAAATGCATTTTAATTGTAACATCTAACGAAGCTACGCATGAACGATGAAATCATGTTTTTAATTAGAACGTATCAACAAGCCTTTAAATTTTACTTAAGTCAGTATTTAATAACATTTACATAATTAGGGTTTAGAATATGTTATCTACCGTTGGATGTCCAAGTTTGAATCTCCGGGTTTAGGGTTAACATGGAAAAGACAATTTTACTAGGCATTTTCTCTTTAACGTAAAAAATGATAACACTTATATTTGACTTATACTTTTGTCAACATTTTAGAATCTTCAAATTTGTGCAAATGTCATCATTTTTGTTTCCACGACTTTGAAGATATGGTGTGTATGTATATAATATATATATATAATAATATCTACAAGAATATGTAAACTCCAACAACGCGACAAGCATGTTTATATAATGCGCCAAGCAACCTACTGACCTTTTTTGACAATGTGCACAGAGAAACACTTGGTACATTTTGTTTAATAATATAAATGATCATATATTGGAATTGACATAGTCTATATATGCTTTCCAGATCATTGGGGCGTACGTGGTCCACTTTGTTGTTGTCCCTTGAGTGGCCTAACATACACATATATATATAAGCTTTTTCAATTATAGGTATATTCTTAATCTTTAAAATGTGCATCTCAATCGTACTCCAAGTGCTGCTTAATGGATAGTCGTATCTTGTGTTTCACATGAACTTAAAACCATCATGACCTGTAGCATACTTTAAGTGCGTGCGTGCGTGCGTGTGCGTGTGTGTGCATGAACCTCAGTGTGATGTTAATCGCTTGTATTTTGCGAGAATCAAGTTGTTAAAAACTATTTAATAATATAATATATTAAACGTTGCAAACTGTGCAGTCAAGATACCATTTGAACGTTTCAATGAAATCTTAGGCTAAAATGATAGGGAATGTACAATAGTTTAATCGGACAATCACTTATAACTGCAAGATTCACAAAGATACACTGCAACCTATATATATATATAATATGTGTGTGGGTGGGTGTAATATATATTAATATATATATATATATATATATATAACTCCACTATCTTTTGTAACAGTTAGAGTTGAGGCCAGTTCACCAACCAACAACAAATTCTGTATTCAGGAAACTCCAAACACTTGTCTTTTTCATAACCTAATGTATATTTGATTCTAGTAGCCCCTTTAGTTTTAGTTTCACATTAGTTTAATATATAAACTAGTTTACCATTCATGCCTGGAGATACAGAAGTAAGAATAAAAAATTGAGTAATGTTTTGTGTACTTATATATGCTTATTATAACAGAAAGTTGTGGCGATCTACAAGTGGGATTGCATTGTGAGGGTTGTGCTCAGAAAGTGAAGAAACATCTCCTTAAGATACAAGGTGATGATAAATTAATACAGTTTAATGTAATTAATTAATATCTAATTATATGTTTTTCCAGAATTTGATGAACTCAAAGTGGATAGAAACTCCCACTTGGTAGTGGCCAAGTCAAGTAAACTGGATGCAGAACAAGTCTTGAATAAGCTCCGCGAGCTGCACAGGGATGCACAGCTTGTCAAGCTCACAGAGGGAAAACAACAGAGACAACAACCACAAGCAAAAGTAATTGTTTTAATTAATTAGTTTAATAAGAGTTAATTAATTGTTAAACAGATATACACTACTGTTTTGAAAATGGGATTGAATTGTGAAGCTTGTGTTAGGAGAGTGGAGAACAAGCTGTATGGTGCATCAGGTTTGTTTAGCTAAGCAGAGAATATTCTCCTGTTGTGTTCTGATACATGCCAGTGACAGGCATCCAAAATGTCAATGTGGATCTTAAGAATAAGATGGTCACTGTTAGAGGTGTTATTGAGCCCAGTAAAGTACTGAAAATAGTCCAGGAGACAGGTAAATGTGTATGTATATGTGTGTATAACATATACATACACACACGCGTGGAATGACAGGTAAGGCTGCTGAGATTTGGCAACCACCGGCACTGGCACCACCGACCTCGACGACAACTGTTCCACCAAGGGAAGAAAAGAAAGAAACAAAGGGAAAAAATCCTGATAAGGTGCCAGAGATTATGTACAGGATAGAAGTTCCTGAGTATATCAGAACTGAGAATCCAAACACCTGTGTGTTCATGTGATGTCTACATTTATAAATATATATTCTTTTTTTAATTTATGACTAATAAATTATACATATATAGACATAGATATTAATATCTACATTTTTGTCTTACATTGAAACACACACGCACACACACAGCATGCGTTATCCATGTATACGTGTGGAAAAGGACAAGTATGGGGAAACGCTTTGCCGACTTGAGCTGCTTTGAAACGTACAACAGAAAGCATCATTTACTTCTGAATAGTTTATAATATAACATATACATACACATATACCTTGTTTGTTTGTCCATGGCGTTTTTGTTTCGTGCATTTGTCGCCACCATTTTGATAGTTCCTCCTGCTAATGCTGGGGCAGCCATGGACACTATATCACCTGCATGATCGCAGAGGTAAACTATTATAATTATACTAAATAAGCAAATTATACATAAATATCTATTTACACAGTCACTGTTCACTACATCAACAAGGAATGCAATAAAAACTCTGCTTCCCAATGCCAACTTCACTAATGGTTCTCACACACACATATACACACATACACACACACTGTAAA